>JAZHYW010064598.1:0-109558 GCA_037355805.1 Ixodes ricinus
AATAGTGCATAATCGTTTATACACTTTTTTTGTTTTATACAAATAATAAGAAGAAAAAACGAAAGACCGCTGTTTAAAAGAACGAGGCCAAGACAAAACGAGGCTTCTAAGATTTTTTGAGCAGGGCAATAAAGCAGATTCTCTCTTAATTGGCGGACTTCTAGCATTTTAATACCAAGGATTGCAAAAGAAGATGCAGAAAAAGATCCAGCGTGACACTGGTGAACGTCACATGTTTTCTAACTAAGCTAACAAGCCATGTGTGAAAGCAATTATGTTGAATTGTACAAAAGCGAAAGCGAATCCAAACCTGTTCTTCGGAGTTATTCGGAATTCGTTTTCGTTTCTGTTTTGTTCGCCTCCGTTATTTTCTTCACGAACGAATTGTCTGCTTTCTTCCAGACCTTTTGTGTTGTTGCTTGCTTACAACGCTGGAACAAAGCAACAGTATCGTGTTTTCACAGGCTTTCGAGTTTTTTTTTTTTTACACTTGTTTTGTACTGGAAGGTTTCTTGCACCAAGAGCGTCCAATGAAGGCTGGCGATACAATCCAAACTACATTAATCTCAACTATATAGCTACGCCAGAAGAAGCACAAACAAGGCAAGTCAAAAGTCCTGCTGATTGAGCTGCCTTGCGAATCCTAGCTCCTGTCAGAGACTCCGAGATTTCGCTTGGCTCCGTTAGAATTTACTAGACAATGCTGCACAAATCGTCAGTTCGACTGGACAGGCGCGGAACATACAGAACTAACTGGCACTAACTTTTGCGACAGGGTTGATGACGGTAAGATATAACATATTAAACACCTGAAATAAGTATCAGAGCGCTACAGGCAACAAAACGACACGGGTGTCAGCAATCGAGCCTAGAAAAGCCCGATAACTGCTGTGCAGATGAGTCACGCATAGCATTAGCTACGGTAACTGCGTTGTACAACTCGGCTGTCAAGGCGCTCGCTGAACATTCTGCGTAGCGTCGGTACAACGTTAGTGCGCTGTACATCCAACTCGAAGTTTTGGAATGTCGTATATGTGACAAGAGGTGCGGCGCTCCCAGAATCGACCCTGAGCTTTCTGCGTAGAATGCTCGCTGATAACTGTAGACTCACGAGCGTTCGCTTGCCTCCGTTAGAATCTACTGCGCATCGCGGCACATATCACATACTAAAGAAGCGGTAACCCTACAGGAGATTCTATGTTTTCTGTTACTTTGTAGGATTGCTAATGCATGAAAATGTTTTTCATCGCCGACGTAAACTTGACTCGATCGTACACATACGATGATACATGTACAAATGGTGTCAATGTTGATATCAAATGTTACGCTCGGACAAAGTACAATCATAAATGCAATGCCTTATTATGAGGTTTAGTCTTTTCAACGAAATTGCTCGAACAAACAGCTTTATTGTTTGCACGAGCACAACAAAAACAAGCTAGACACTTTACTTTTTTGCGAAGGAAAACGCAAGTGGAGATTATTCTTCACGATGGATGCTTGGGCGTGTTGGTTATTCATCATTATATACTACTCACATTTTACAGTTGCACAGTCCTGCAGCCCACGTTTTGATTTAGTGAGCTGCTGACGTGTAAAACAGGACTCCAAGATGCTTAACTTTATCTCGAGAAAAGCACTCCTGCCTTAACGTTACTTCGCCTTTTTTTTAAATATTGTCACATATGAAAACGTCTCGCCGAGCTTAAACTGAAAATAAAGGTTTAATTGGCGAAGTTGTGCCAGAAACAAAAGAAAGAATGAGCTTCAAGACAGCAACAGCGAACAACGAGGCGTCGGCAGAACACCTGGCTCGAGCGAGAGTGAGTCGGCAAATCCACTCTCGGCTCCTTATCGACTACACTGACTCGGAAAGGTCATTCTCGCCTCCTCTTCATCTTTTACACTCGGGGTAAGGGTAAGCTCAAATATTTTAGAAGTTTGGAGAAGCATTCCTTTTTCGGTGATGCACGCGGCATTATAATTAGGCTAAGAGTAAACTCGAATCTTCTAGAAGTACGAAGAACCGTTCCTTCTCCGTCATGCACGCTGCTATATATCTTAGAAATATTTCGAATATTTGCATAGCTATATCTATGCCACAAAATTTAAAAAATACATATATATAGTTACCTTTTTTTCAAAAAACAAGTGAAATTTTTGCAAACATATAACGCCTTTATTATTAGACATTCACACTCATAAACTTAGATTTAAAAACAATATATTCTTGGTCATTCGTTATTGCCTTCAGAAATTAACCCATTGTGACGACGACTGCACAAAATAGAACTCCTCAAATGGCTAGGGGCCAGAATAAACAATAAAATAAAATATATCTACCTTAACACGTGTTTTATATTACCGTATGAGCATTAGCGTCAAACCTCTAAAATGTAAAGTCAGTTGAACAAACATAAAAAATTGACGAAAATGAGAATCGAGAAATATACATTTTTTCAGTCGAGTCTTGCTATTTGGTAAAGTAGAGCAGACTGCAGTAATCGCGACTCCAGCAAAATGAAAGGCACCTAGCGGGAAAACACTAAACTGGCCGGAACAGGGTCATTCGCGATTTCTGCTCGTCTCTTGTTGCTTCCGTGATTACATGATGTCGATGGTATGCGCAATGCAACAGTTGTTCCGGTGACTTTGCCGTGACACTAGTATCAGTCTGTTACCGAGGTTGCCCAGGTATAACACCATCTGTGCAGCGGACATTAACGTTTTTCAATCAAATTTTTTAGCGTTTAAGTTTATTCTGACTATTTTCTAATCTCACTGTTTGCGCATCATTACCTCGGTATCTGCTGTTCATAATCACACAAAATGAATCATTGATTAAACGAGCGAACAAAAGAACGAACGAGCGAACAAACGAGCAAACGAACAATTAAAGCCACTCGCCGACTATAAACCAGAGAACTCGCTCCATCTTTGAGGCTCTAAATAATGCGTAGCACCATTTCTCATGTTAGTTAAGAACGCGAACTAATCGTCGCTTTTGAAACCAGGAACCGCCCTACGTCAGAATCAGTTTGACATGTCGAGCAATATTTTGCTTTTCCAGCACCTGAGCTCACGGCTTGTTGAATTTGGGAAGGCGGAAATTAGGTTGATACGCGGGGACGCCACACAAAACCCTAAACCCGTGACATTATGTACAAAAATAGATATGTCAGTGTGGCAAATGAAAATATACTGCACATCTAGAGACTATCATTTAACAAGATATTGGGAGCTTCTGGCGTACTTATGTAGCCAGGTTTTGTCGAATTGCAGTTGAGCTCCCTTTAGCGTTAGAGCTTAGCTCAAGCTTTCACTTTTAGATTTATTGTAGCGACAATGATTTAATCTTCGGCAGCGATGACGGCAATAGAAGACTAATCGCCGATAAAGTATTTTCAAGTTTACACGTGATCCCTTGGTTGTTGTGAAGGAGACAAGACATTCGAGCATTTCATGGAGAGTGCGCAATTTTCATTTCATGGGCAAAAGACCCCGGCATTGAGGAGTTTGGTTTAGTTCCTTTTGTTAGTATATCTGGTTGTACTTGCAGCTGAGGAAGGATCAATACAATTTTAATGAGGCGAATACATCTGAAAATTGAACATAACTGTGGCTTTGGTCACGAAAATAATAATATTTCAGCTTCTTCCACGTTGCTTTGCTATGTTCCCCTTTACTTTGTTTGAAGTAATCAAGGAAATTATAACAACACGTGGAGTTCCATGTAACTCTGGCTCAAAATTCAAACGTATCAAAATAAGTTAGTTTTTTTTTCGGTGTGAGCGTCGAATTAACCACTCTGCTAACATTTGTCGCTGTTGAAACTATTTGAAGACTTAAAATCTGCGAAATATTCGTGGGAAAACTAATACTATTATAATAATTTGTTATGTCTGTCACAATTCTCGTATCTCGTTGAATATAAAAAAAATATAATCAAGAGATGTTCAGAAAGCAATAGTGGTAGGACTTCAACTCTACAGTCTTTAAATACCGATTGTTATTCAACAAAAATGCATTCCTTACGCTGCAGCTACCAGTGCAGAGTGGTTTGCTTCCTCGAAGCCACTGTTTGCAATCATGTCTACGGGCCTTCATTTATAACAATCCGTTGTGCACGCATCCGAAGCCAGAAACAGTGCACTTTAAAAGAAGAACTTTTCTGTTGCCCGTGCGGTAAAAACAAACGGTTACTCTTAAAGAAAACAAAAGCGCAAGTGAGACGTGTAATTCGACAATGGCTTCCACAAATAATGTGACGTCTGTCGGCAAAGCGCTTCTCTCCAGGGAACAGCGCTTTTAATTAGACGTCCGTGAAATTCACTGCTCCCACATTTCCTTATTTTTGTCTTACTTTGTTTCAATTTAATTTTTTTTTCATTTCCTCGTGTTTTTTTTAGGAAACCAACTTGCAGCGTGTACGTTAAAATACAAAATAATGTAACTTGACGGAACACCAATATTAGCTGTAAAAAACCAGCATGCCGCGCCCCTGGAAAATATTTAATTGGTAGCGAAGCTGAAACAGAGTATCTGGATTGCACACAACAATATCACTGCCATGAGAGTAAATATACAAATTATATTTTAATATATTTATTAAGAACGACTAAAGAATGGTTGGCGGCAAGGAGTGATGTTACATAAACATACATATTCCGCACTCACCAATGTGTATTGATGATCGGTTTATTGGTAATACTAATCTCCCCTCCCCTTTTTTGCTTGTAATAAAAGCTTTCAGCCGCACTGGAGGGAATATATTTTTGGGTCATTTAATTTTCACATCCACACTTACTGTGCCTGATTTGCTAGGTTGTAATACGTAAAACAATAGTCCATTTTTCTCTACATTGATTAGTGCGAGATAAACTACCACTTCCAGTCTACTTTCTGCTTTGTTGAACTATCTGCCCCTCAAAGCACAATGTCATTTTGAAGACATTGTCCCGGCTAGTCGTTTTTCCGGCACACATTTCGAAAGCAGTAAAATATAAAATTTTCTGCAACATCTCACAAGGAAAAAAGATATTGGCTTTACATGTTTTGCCTCTTCAAATTTATAAACAAGAGCTCTGAATATATATTTTATGTAAGAGTCAGTGGTGCTAGATCCAACGCACTTTATGTAATTACTCAATGTAATCACTCAAAAAGTTTGTAAGCTTCAAACAATAAATCGAGACGATTGCTACCTCTAATACCACGCATAGCGGTTTCGGTGGTTGTCATTTGAGTGGGTCTCAGGTTGCAATAGTCGAGGCGAGTTACCACTTCGCTGATAGCCTCACGTTTTACCATCGCCCTTCATTCATACCGCTTACAAATCACGTATCTAAAACGTGAAGGGATTAACCGGGTTCTATTCACTCGCTTTCGAGTGCGTGCATATGCAACAAGCCATCGGCAAAGAAGATACATTTAGCATAAGGGGTACGTGCTCGAAGGCGCTGACACTCATCGTAGACAAGTCGTACATAAAACCTTGTCAAAAAAGAACATAATTACGGCCAAGGAGGCTGCGATTTTGTTTAGGGGTGGACAGCTGGGTTTTTCTTTCTCGAGGATATCGACTACTGGCACAGAAAGTGGAGATCTGCATCCATAATGGTCTTCTATTTACAAGCGTCTCAAATATCGTTTTTTTAAACTCGATATCTCAGTCACAGCCTCCGTGTATTTGCGTGTTCATGCATTGCAAAGAGCAGTCACCCTTTCAAACACGTTTGGCATGTTATGCGCACTGCAGAATGTGACATAGGAAACGTTGTGCTTTAAGCCCACCTGCTTGTAGCGGGTCTTTTTGTTTACTTAAATGTTGTCATATTTTTGTACGTTTTCACTTATACTTAATAAAGATTTATATTATAAGTGTTTTTTTTTAAATTTCAAGTCCGATTTGGGGCACATTCTTATCTTTGATTACAGATTGTGATGTTATTTGTGGAATAGTTGAACTATGTAGATTGAAAGACGTTTGTAACTGAGTGTAAACATTGCTGAAACGAATGCTCCAGGAATTTTTATTTGCCCTGACGGAACCCAGCAGAGCTTAGTATCTCATCAGATCGCTACTAAGCTTCACTATAATGCCATTGCACGAGTCATTATAAATCTTTATGCGCAAAATTACAAAGTCGTTTTGAGTAAATATTGGCCCAAAATGCATTTCCACAGCCATTGGAGATAATCTAAACACGTGTTTTTTTACGATTACGTTTGCCCCTGGTGTACGTTTTTGAATTACTGGGGTGAATATATATGTTTGTCGAAGGGTTGCGCCAGTAACTCTATTATTTTTGTGTTCTGTAAGCAATTAGTAAATCCCCACCAGTGCAATTCTTATTTTTTAAAAGTTCCGATTCAATTAACACTGCAGCTTTGCGGATCTATGTCATACAATAAAATACCATTAATCTCTGCTACTTTACTAAACCAGGCTGAAGCAGAGTTAGTCTACCTATCTCTATTTTAATGTAGTGTCGATATTTTAGTTTGCACTCTCCTCGTGCACCTCGGATTTTGGAGTAATTTTTTGCTGCTCCCAATACATGTCTTTTTTTTGGTCTATAATTTTCGTTTGTTTTTCAAGCATGAAAGATGATTAAGTAAATGAACATTAGAGTTCCAGCGACTTTTTGAAGGGGGCTGATTACAAAGAATAATTCCGTTATATTATTAAAAAATGTACCCGTACTGCTCGTCGAACACTTTAAAACTCCAACAAAATTTGAGTGGCTGTTTTTTGAAACCATGCCCAGTTCTTTCATTAATTTACGCTCATGGGAAGCTCTAAACATAAGTCAGGTGTCTTTTTAGACCGAACAGGATGTGATCGGGATAGTTGATGTGCCAGAAGGGTTCGTCGGAAATTCCATCTGCATAGCCTTAAATATTTTAGGCAAACCGTGAGAGCCCTGATACTATTTTGTTGATAAATATTGCATTCAGCGTCACTGAGTAGCGGGACACGTGGTGTCGTGGTGAATAACGTATCTTATTCAACAAATTCGCAAGCCCTAGATCGGTCGATGTTATGCCACGTGGAATATGAACGCCGAAGTTTTCCGTATTCTGACCTATATAGGAGTTTGTGTTTGTAGTCTCATGTAGAAAACTAAGAAAGCAACCGTCGCCTTTTTCTAGAAAAATTGAAGGAACGCTTCATCGCTATAGGGCAGGGGTCTCAAGCAGGCGGCCCGCAGGCAACCGGTAACGAGTCCCGCTTCCATTTTCTCGAGTTATGTTTAGTGTGTGTAAGATATTTTAAGGTTATGACTACAGTTTTGTGGAAACTTTGTACGATCCTTTTGTGTGTCTTAAGGATGGAAAATATCGGCAGTTCAAATAAAATTGAAGACTTTTTTTAGGTGAAGATATAAAATATAAACCATTATTTTAACAACATTCTGTAAAGTTGATTTGTTGTTTTTGCATTTCAATATGATATTCGAACACAGAGACATTGGGTAGCAATTCAAAATATTGAATAACTTTCAATAGATATCTTAGTTTACAAAATATTATGTACAACTTTTATCTAAAGCTGCTTTTATTTCATCTGCCTCGCAATACATTTGCCTCATAGTTCATTAAAGCAGCACTTTGTTTCGTATTCTTATTATATGAACACGCACAGCATACTTATCAATAGACGACACCCAGTGAAGCACTCATCTCCATTTTGTTTTTCAAAACACAAACCCCAAATTCGCACAATGCGGAGTCTTCTTGTTCCTATTTGCGAAATAAAGACAATATCTGGTTGAAAACACGTTTAGTTGGCGGAATGCAGTAATCCAGTAATGCTGCAGAATTCCATCGATGAGAGTCAACCGAGCAATGTTATGAAAACACTAAGCGGGCCCAAATGCACCCGTGTTTCTTTGTGCCACAACGATTTAACTGCACCGTGGATTTAAAATCCAAAAACAAAATAAAACACTAAGGGATTTACAATCCAAATTGGTGAAAATAACTAGTCATTCTGATAGTTCTGCGCGAATTTGCTCTTCCTGTTTGAAGTGTCTCAACGATGGCGTCTTTTCCCGCGGATCTCGCAGCGCGTGTCATTAGCGGTAATGTGACTAATTAAGTAGCATACCCGTCCATCTACATTATTACTTGCAAGGAATTCAAAGTAATTAAAAATGATAAAAATTGACGCCAGAACAGCTCAGCGCAGAAGCCAAACATTTCGCATATTGACTCCCGCTAGCAATGGCATGCAGCAAAACAAAATTTGCGGTCGGGTTAACAATCTGCGTTTCAAGAATGTCCTGTGGTATAAATAAACAGCAGTAACGCTCGTGTTGTCGCCGCTTGCGTTACTTTAGAGACGAGACGTGGTTATTTACGTCCTTGGCCACTTGTTAACTTTAAAGCCATGACTGAGTGCATGCCAAATCACAAATTAGATATTCTAAAGGACATTTCAAATCTTAGACGTTATATACCTACTGATGTTAACGGCGTCAGGTTAAGCGTTGAAAAGTAATACCCAGTAGTGAAACTGCAGTGTGGAATGTGTTCTACCTGAAGGAAGGCCAATTTGTCACACTGCATGAATTTGACATTTCTAAAAAAGTATTCGTTTTTTTTTGTTCTTTGTTTTAGTCCTAACAACTTTTAAGGTTTATACGAATCCTGTATATATTATAAAACAATTTAGTGTGTTTTTCTACTGAAATTAATGCGTGTCCGATACAAAAAGAAACTGAGAGTTTATGGCGAATTTGTGCGGAATAATTCTTGGAGTGTTACGTATGATTGTGTCCGTCAATCAATTTAATAAAAAATGTTGGGAACGCCGATGAGTCGTTATTAACTAAACAAAACAAGAAAAACGCTACCACCATACAATGGTATTATTGATATATGATGAAAAAGACTTTGTTTAGAGAAAAACAAAACAAAACAAAAATTAGAGATAGTTACTGCGACCTCAGATTAGAGCCCAGAAATTACAGAATACCAAAACATTCTTAGGGAAAATTTGTTAATGCAGAGTTTTATAATCGAATTAAACCTCACACTTATAGATAATCTGTAATTGATACCTATAAATTGATATTCCGTCCACTCTTTTGAGAAATAATTAAAATACCTAGATGTAACGAAGTAGGGTATAAGAAAAATGCAATTACATAGGACGGCTGGAGAGCACAGGCACGTATAGAAGAACTGCTAAAACTCCACGTGCTCGAATAAACTAGCGCTCCAAGAAAAGACACTGACAAACAAAATCGGGAACGTGAACCCGCAATTTCAAAACTCAAAGGCCGGTCTAGCCAACACACAATTGAACGACGTGCCCGGTGACAGGGGGAGTGTCTCGAAACAGGCGGGCGCTTTGACCGCCAAGACGAACCGACATTAAAGCAACGAAAAGCGGGGATGGCAGACGATGATGCATCAGGCGCCAGCGACCGACACCCCTGTCACTTTCTTCTCCGCCCGATCACCTAATACACGAGAGTGTGAGATCAAAGAACGATTTCCAATAAAAAAGGAACGCGCCCTCGCCTCTTTCCGCTTCCCCTTTGAACGAGAGGTTAAGTGAAGGCAACCCCAGCTGGTCGACTTCCATTCGCCCCTTCCAAACGGTCAATATCATCGAGTGTTCGAGTTTATGCATTCGCGCAAGAGAATACAGTGACACATCTTCGTTGACCTCTACCTTGAGAAACTCGGCATAACCTAAAATGTCGGGCTAGGTTCGCTCTTCATTCAGCTACAGATATTGGCTATTTAAGAAACGGAGGTCGTAGCTTGTCTATTGAAGCTATACGATCACTCCGAAACCGATAAGATTTCGGCCTTAGCCGATAAGAATTCGTATAGGCCTTAGCCGATAAAAATTAGAACACCAAAAAAATACGAACATGAACCATAAAACTTCACCAGGCAATTTCGGATCACTCGAGTTGGTCAGTTTCTTTTAGTATGTGCTTGTAGGGTGGGAGCGCGAATGAGCGTGCCCTGCCAAACAGCATTGACCCTGTGACAAAAAAAGGCCTAACTGCAGGTGTTAGAAGATGCATTTGCGAGGCTCCGATTTCACCCCGTCCTCTTGAAAGTTATGTAGTCTGCTGGTGCGAAGCCTGAATTTCCGCTAATGACAGTGTTTCTTTTCACTATACCAGCACCACCAGTGCGGTCGCCACTAAAATAGAGGATCAAAATTACATTGTCTTACAACGCGAAAGCGTTGGGCATAACAATGTGATAGTTTATTGCGGTTCTAGATACCCGGTTGATACGCGTCGACGGTATGAACAAGCAGGCTCGGATCCCGCATTTGTTTGACAAATGGGCGAGTGGAAGCCACCCGACTAAAAAATATTCCAAGTATTAACCCTAAATGTAGCTTCATTAGGCCGCGTAAGTATTAAGCTGACCGACAATGTGAAAGCGTTCTACACAACAGTGAAACAAACTACACAAAAACAAGGTGCCTGTGGAACGCAAGTACGGGGACTGCTTACAGTAATGTAGAAGGGGTATTTAAAAAAACAAAACTGCGGTTTTTGTGACGTATGAGGATATTTAATATTAAAGTAGTACTTCCAGAAACACACTTGACAGTTAAAAGTTAGCTATATAAACAATTTCTGACAAAAATATTCAAGTTTGGCACAGGGATAAAGATTTTGGTGAAAGTGAGAGGAATGTATAGTGTAACAACCATTAAGCAAACTGAAAGAATGTACAAAAAATTAAATTACGTTAGTGCTCCTTAATATTGATTCGTTCCAATCAACTCGTGATTAAACATCATTGTACCAACGTGTGCTATGCGGAAACATTAACATGTGTTGCTGGGTATTGCACAGAAATAATTGAAATAATTATTTCTCCTGGTCGGAGTCAACTAAAGAAAAAAAAGATCTGTAGATCCGTTTATTTGTGGTTTTTAAATGCCATGTCCACCACCTCCCCAAAATTTGTTTTCGCCAAAACTACTTCATTTTATGTGACATAGTTACCATTACACGAAATTTCAGTGAACTCCTAAAGAGATACTTGTGACCGATGTCTCAAAGCTGCGGTAACGTTGTCTGCTTTCCTTGAATGTAGATTGTAGAAATAAATACAAACATAGAAAAACATTTTGGGTGTTAAATAGTTTTCGCCAGACTAACTCCGAGACCGTGCGCTTCTAGTCATGTTGAACAAAAGTTATTTTTAGTTTTTGAAGAGAGAAACGTCTGGCAACCTGAAAGACGCTTCGCTCTTCTGCAAACCATATCTTGCGCATGACGCGAAACGCCGCTTTTCGCAATCAATATTTACATATTTGACTTTATTTGTTTGTGTGATTTTACTATGCCCATTGTTTGTGACAGATAATATGCTGAAAATGCTGTACCGGGCAAAAACAGCTACGACATACCTGCGTAACGCTCCTTTTTGCCACAACACATGACATTAAAAACCATCAATTTATTCCAACTTAGCCTCTAATTATTTGAAAGTGCAAATATACGCCTTTTGACGGGCGTCCTGCTTCATGCTTAAGGTTGTTGCAGAACCGAGTTGAAGAATACTTTTATCAGCGAACCACAACTTCAAAAGCGGAATTTTTCTCTTCACACTTGTACTTTTCAGCGCGGGAACAATAGCGGTAAACACTAGTAGATATCCTCACATAAAGCGTAACATTTAATCAAGTATGCTAGTTTATATCGAAGACGCTCACTTACTGCCGATTTTGATTGACCCTCCATAACATTCTATTTTCCAGCGACACGAAAGTGCACACCAGAAGTGACGGACGGGTTTCAACTGTGCACGGAAGTAAGCCATCGTTACTTCATCTCTCAATTTGCCCCAAGAGCGAAAGGGTTGTCTTGATGCCTTCTTTGGTAACTTGAGTTTATAGTAGCCATTTAAAGGCAAACATAGCAAATTGTACCTCCATTAGAACTTATGAAGTTCGATGTTAATTACTGTATACATATTAGAGAATGTGCTAATCAGTCTTCTAAACTTCAGTACTTCAAAATCCGTTTTTAGCAAACAGTGACTTGTCCCTTGAAGCTCTGTTTATTTAAAAGTAAGATAAAAAGAAAGCGCACTTTAGAAAGTGAATATGTTTATGCTCAAGCGAATAGAGACCCCTAAAAACGAAGTGTTTTCAATCAATGTTTTTATTTCAGGTACAAGGGCTTTAGAAAAACAATGTTTCAAGCTTATTATACCCGTCAGAGTGGTGGCACAGTATGATATGACCGATATTGTATTTCTTAAAATAGTAAATTCAAATGGTCTTCATGAGTGACACATTAAATGTAAATTTATTCACGCTATGCTGCTATTAAGTTTCACTGACTCTAAATAACAAATGTCATATTTCCAACGTTAAGATCAATTTATGGGAGGATGCAATGTTAATATTCTTTGCTCGGATCTTCCTCATTACATAATTTATTCTCATATGATACTTCCAAGTATCTATTCCAAGCTTCATCCCGAGGTGCCTTTAATTTTCAGAAGCAAAAAAAATAATTGTCTGATAAATTTTTCACATACATTATTAGAACAGACATTAAAGATACAAACAAAGTAACTGGTGGAGCATACTCTACTTACTTGCAGTCGGATAATGACATTTTGTACAACGTTTTCAAATTGGATCAAAGTTCCCCTCCCACTTGGGTTTTTTTCGCTTTAATTTTTAAGCAGCGTCGATTTAAATTTCTTCCACTTCTCAGTAAACACCGGATGGGTGAACTGCTAACTCAAGCGTTTCTTTACAAGTCCTTTGAAGATGGTTGCAGATGTTCACGAATGCGTGAAGCGGGGAAACTAAATGTGATAGATTTGTTGCTATTTAACTTTTATTTTTCTGAACACGCCCCACGGCGGTTCCTGGTGTCCTTGCAAATATTTGTTTGGCAAGGACACCAAGTGCTTATAAGCGCGTTATTAAAGCGTAATTAAAACACGATATTATAAAGGCGGTGGTTCGAAACTTTCGTCAAAATAAAATGTTAAATTACAAGAAATGTTTCAACAGAATAAAGTTGAGAATATTTTTACGAAAATTTCTTCCACATCATATATACAGTGTTTTTTCCTAAAGATCTACACGGTGTTTAAACAAAAGCGTGAAGTTAAACTGATGCGGTTTGTGCAGGTGAGTTATACTGCCATGGACACCTATTATAAGGACTAATCGTCCCGACATTTCAGATAATTAAATACAGCTTTTAATTAACTTCCTAACTATTGAAATAAACATATAGTTTTAACGTTTTAACTGTAATCTTGTAGAGCGTAATCTAAAATCTGTAAAGCTGCAGAAAGACCTAAAGCGCGATGGGACGCCTTATTTGCCATTCGTACAGCAGCGCAAGACTGACAAGGCCAAACTCGACCGCTCAATTTTATGTCGGTGATCATCCGGTTTTTATCACCGCCATCACTTGTGCCTGTCTCCACGACGTCGTAACTTTAGCGAACTGCCGTGGGTTCCACGCGCTTAAATGTTTTATGAAATTTACAGCTAATCTAATTTTCGAGACAGCAAGTGTCTACAGGAAACCAAATTCATAGTTTTGTCATTTTTAAGTTATATTAAAAATAGTTTATTATTTGACTTATTTTAACAATTAACCCCTATATTAAGTCCCCTGCCTGCATAACTCACCTGCATGTACTGCATTATTGTAGCTTAGAGGGCTTTTCTAGTCAAATCTAAGAAGCCTCATGAAGCTCCCATGTGCACGTATCGCATGATGTCCTTAATTTCCTCCTGACGCATCAGAGTTTCTTTATACATGTGCAATGTATCTGGTATTTGTCGCCCAACTAACGAGTATAGAGTTTTCATAAGCCTAAGAAAGCTTCGTCTATTTATGATTCTTACTCAGCTCGATAAAATATGATCGGCCACTGGATGTTTGCATCTCCAAATATTATACATCAGCGTCATTTAAAATCAAAACAGCCCTGCATTCTTCACGGTTTCTTACACCATTTACGTTTACAAAAATGAGAAAAAATTAGTTTATATTTTTTACCTCATGAGTTAAATGAGTGTTTGTTCGTTTGAACAGACCGCATAAACCGGTTCCTTAAGGCTTCGATCGAGGAGCTTCTACAAAGGTGGCCAAAAATGGTGCATTTTGTGTAAAAGATTTCCAAGAATGAGTTGACCTGACAGAAGTGTATAAAACAAAAAAATTACTGGAGTACACTATAAGACTGCTCACTTGTAGGAATGCGAAAGCATTCCTGCACACACGCATTCCTACAAGCAGCTCGCCCCGCTTTGTGCGTGGCGCGCAGGAGAGCGGAAAGTATAGGAAACATTTTCGTTTTCTCGTGTACATAATAGGTACCAAGCCAGAATGCATCTTACAGGTATTTAGGACGTACAAAATCGAATAAAAATGTTTCCTATACTTTGTTTCAGCTTTAGTTGCATTAATATTAGATGTATATTTTTTCATTTCATGTCGCATTTCTAATGGGTTAAATGATGTTTAGTAGTTATTTTGCATATTTTCTGCCTTTTCATTGTTATTTGCTTTGTTCCATTTGCTATGCCCCACTCCTCTCTGTAATGCCTTTGGGCCCTGAGACACATAATAAATGAAATGAAATGAAAGTATAAGAGGCATCTAATGCCATATGCTAATGGGACCCATCAAGCACCGTCAAAAGCACATGTCATGGGCCTTTTCCGTATATTATTAGCTAAGCGATAATAGAACACGTACAGAAACATGGCGAACACCGTCATGGTAAGCTTTTGACGCTGGCACATTGGTCCCAATAGCGCTGCGTCTGGCGTCTGTAATGCGTCTGGCATTACAGACGCCGAGTCATTACAGTCTGCTGCGTCTGGCGTCTGTAATGCAGTTGACATACTGTGCATGCTATCACCGCTCCAATAAAACCACCTCATATCGGTTTTAAAATACGTTACTTTTATATAGATTACACATTTACGTCGAATGATGTCACCCAAAAGTAAACTAACACACTTTGCTCGATTACAGGTCTTCATATTCAAATCAGAAAACGTCATATATCAAAACAATTTAGCGGATTTAGTTGAAAACATGTTTCCGTTTAGACTTGGCGTATTTATAAAGGCCTAATATTAAATTAAACGCAATAATTTTAATTACGCTCTACGTAAACAAGCTAGGTCTCACAAAATGTGTATAATGTTTAATCACGCGGTACCAGGAGCCAATTAAAAAGGAGAGTGAAAGCGTCCGAAATTAATTAGTAGATCGCTAAGCTGTGTACAATAAGTTAGGGTGGGCTCGTGCTGTCAGCCTCTGTCATCAAGAAACGCGGACAAGCGCTGTCCTGCCAAAGTGTTGTGCAAACAACGCCGCGTTAAAGGCGAAATTCGCGAATGCCTTTTTTATTTTACTTTCAGCTCGTTTCCAAACGATCGTTCGTTCGAACGAGGCGTTGTTGGTTGGGTAAAACAACGTGCACATACCACGTCATTTACATTCCTGTTGAAAGGGGCGGGTCTATTCCCCACTAAAGTTTAAACATAGCTGTTTTTTTAGATAAAAGAAAATTAAATATTGATTGATGTTTCTTGAAATTATTTTCGTATCGCGACCCGTTAGACCCTTTTGAACTGTGGTCGCTGGTATTACAACTGTGTTTGTTTTGAAGTTTGGTAGGCGGTATCACGGTCCCTTATTAGCGAAATTTCGCTGGTAACAGTAAAAAGTGCAGGGATAATATACAGGGACTTCACAAGAAAAGATAATAGTGCTTTTCGGCCCGGGTAAATAAACTATGCATAGCAGAAAGATCAAACTTCAGTGAGAATGTGACGCTAAGGGTTAGGATAGAACGAGAGAAAGTGAGAGAAAAGGACGTTACTTGGATCAAAAGATAATTGAGAAAAACTAAATTTCTGTGAGCGTACATCCATCTAAGCCTAATATCTTCAAAACAGGAAGTGACGTTGTGGACTGTTATGGGATTTATATCAGCAGAAAACAGTGTTCAGGAAGAAAAAAATAAGAAAGAAAATAGTGTTTAATTTATTGCTGACAAGTTTGTTAGTTCACTGAAAGAGATGCCAAGGGGCCTCTAATGTAATTTCTCGTTTTGACGACATTAGGCTTAGGTGGCCCTCGGGTCATTAAAACATTTAGTTTTTTTTTATTATTTTTTGATACAGGTAACGTCAAGCTTTCGAACTTCCGCATTCTATCCGGTCAGCTACACGTCACATTCTCAAGGAGTTCGAGCTTTCTGCGACGCACTGGTTTATTTACACAAACCGAAATACACGATTATTTTTGATAAAAATGTGCCGCAAGAGACGGACAGAGTAATGGAGACATGAGACTTCGTCCCTGACTTACGGCTCATTGTGCCAAAAGAGATCATGTACCAACTAGCCCATCTCTCACTATTGATGATTCTCCTTTCCTAACTCGCTCTTCTTAAACATCGGTATACAACAGTATAAACGACTCTTCACGTTATAGTGTGCTTGAAAATATTATACCCAGTTTAATTTCGGTTACAAGTGAATCCAAAGGGCTCTGCATTTAAGTACTCAAAAAATCACGGCGGGTTCAAAGAATATATTTATTAATAAGCTCGCCTAGACAATTTTGGCGGCGCACGTTACATTGACAAATAGTATGGGTGTGGCTGTTTAAAATAAGTTTAATCTTATTATATCATCTGGGGCTATATACATCAGCCGTAGCATACAAAAAGAAACACGATGAAAGTTTTAGCTAAAAAAATGAAGACTAATATTTCCCATCAAACTCAGTACCGCAATTCGAATATAAGTTTTTTTTCGTTTTTACGGTCCCTCGCATAAACTTTTAAGAAATTGTTCGTCTTCCGCAGTATCGTATATTTATTTACCTTGCTGCTTATAACAGCCTGACTATACGCTGATGTGCAGTGATACATTTCGGAGGGAACAAAGAGAAACATGTCCTTCAGATCAATACCTAAAGATAGCAGCTTCATACTCAGAGATACATAAGGTGATAACAAAAACAAAAAAGCAGCAATATGCAGTAACCTTGCACGCTTGACGGCGGCCATTATTCAATCAATACCTAAATCAATAAACCAAATCGCA
Source organism: Ixodes ricinus (assembly GCA_037355805.1). Classification (NCBI taxonomy): domain Eukaryota; kingdom Metazoa; phylum Arthropoda; class Arachnida; order Ixodida; family Ixodidae; genus Ixodes; species Ixodes ricinus. The sequence goes on from JAZHYW010064598.1 coordinate 17,111, forward strand.
AGTATTCCCTTTCGCGGAAAGCTCGGGAACGTATACTTACTTAAATAAGCTTCAGGGTTTGCACGCTATAATTGGCCACATTTCAGTGAAACAGCTTGTCATATTTTTTGTGTGTTTAATGTTAAATATTTTGAGAAGGTTACATTTTGGTCGTGCAAATGCTTGTATGCCTCCAGCTGCCCTATTCTGCCGTTTTGTCCCGTGATGCAATCGATATCCAGCTTGTCCTACAGGCAAACAAGAGCCAACATTATTGCGAAGCAGAGCAGCGACTTATGTCGACTCCTAACAAGAAACATGTCACGACTCACACGCACAATGAGGATGAGAAGAAAAAAAAATAAAAAATAATACTGGACGACCGAACTAAAGATCGCCTCGTACAAGCTTGTGTACTTGTGAGGTTTCCAGTGAACAGCGACAAAGCAGCTGCCATGATCGGAAGTATTTTGCTCTGTTTTATCTTTTTTGCCAACTCTTGGTATTGTAAGACACAGAGCTGGAGTGAACCAACTGAGAAAGTCGCCATTTTCGCTGCCAGCTAACTAAACAAAGAACTTCCTTTCCCGCGTCCAGCATCGTGCCAGCGAACATACAAAGGAGCCTTGTACAAAGTGCCTCCAAAGAACTAACGTCCGACGCAATTTGTTCCATGCCACCGCGCCTTTTCGGAGCGTTGAAACAGAGCTTTCGGAAGGAGAAAACAAGAAATGTACTTGTTCTGTGTTGCAAGAAACACGAACCTCTTTGAGGCGTGTTTCGAAACGGACTCCAGATGGTTTCTGATTAGCTTCTGTGACGAATGACGAGCAATGGCGGCAGAAAGAGGCGTATCCTCAGCAAAGAAGCAAACCCACACGTGGCCCAAAATGACGAAACATATGCTCTGAGCATAGGCAAGGGCACGTGTAGATATAAACACAGATGAACGCATGTGAAAAATTACTTACGCACAGTCGTACTCACCTTCACTGGAGAAGAAGGGACACCATTAAAATCAGTAATCTTGGTAAGTTCATGCCATTGAAAATATAATCTGTTTCAACTATGTTGAGTGAATTGCAAGTAGAAAGCGGACGTTCATGATGTAGCTTTGTTAGGTATTTTCTCAACTTAAAGTAACCATTTGTATTTTAATAGTTTTGACATTAATATTTTTTCTTCCTTCAGCGCTCACTCAACTTAAACTTCAATAAAATTAAATGAAATAACAAAATAATTTTGGGGGCTAGTTGGTTGAACATCATAAAATATTAGCGCGAAAGGCAAAGGTCAAGGGAGGACAGGGGAAGACATTCAATCATAAGTATTTTAGAATGAACACGCGGATATAATAGCGGATTTGGACTTTTGCTATTGCTGCGCATAGAAGGGCAATCCGAAAAGAAAAAAGTATGATTTTATTACGAATCACTAATGAGAGAATAGAGAAATTCACTAGATTTATAAAGCAATTGTTTGTGTTGTTGGATGCATTGCACCAGTTTTGAGAGGGAAAATTGACCAGGAATGCTTGGTACGCCTCTTTGCCTGCATAAATAATGTTCGATTTCACTGCCGCTGTTTTATTTTTACCTCCAGCAGTGGCTCGAGTTTTAGTTGATGGCCTCGTGGAACCTTTAACTTGGTTTATATTTTTTCTATTAACAAAAAGCTGCATGTTTCTGGCAGCCAAAATCTAAAATTTAAATAAACTAAAAACGTGCCACAAGGTCGTTGTGTAAGCTAGAAAGTGCATCCGAGCAGCTCTTGAGACGGGATTCGAGATTCAAGCGGAACCCCTTCTCTGATAGTTTAACAACTCCACCTCACTTATTCTCAGTTTCTTTATAATTAGAGCCTGTTTTGCAGTACATATAGTTCATACATTTACACGCATGTTATGCAATATAGCCTTCTATCTCACGTAATCGTGAAACCACTAAAATGCCTTGATTATAATGTACATAACTAACTAGTATGAGTGTTAGTTGCAATGTTTCCTGTTAGAAACATGCTCCTAATGGCTCAAATAAAATAGGAAATAAATATTTCGCTTAACGCTCAAATCAAAGCAATAACACAAACGTTTTTGACATGTTGCAAGTTTCGTTTCAGATCATCCATTCGTAGTCTTCTAGTGCATTATCAGGATACACTCGTTCGTTTGACTGGTACCACTTCAGATGTAATGCCTCGCCTTGCTCAAAACTTCAAGTTATGCTATAGACCCTTCCGAAAGTTATGTGCCGATTATTTGAAAGTCGGAACCACTGCACGATGGCGAAACAACTACATCGAGAAACGTTTTAAGTCATTCCATAAGATAGCAAATGTCGAAGCGCGGCAAACAGTACGAGAGAACGAGCCAGTCAGAGAGTGTCGCAACTGCACACTCACTACGCTCATCACCTTTTGTTGTGCTTTCTTATTTTTCAGTGTGCCGTGACGTCGAGATTTTAGTCCGTCCATTATGCAGGAATTCCACAGCTGCTAACAGAGGGCGGTATTTCGAAAAGGTCTATTTTTTATACGACAAAAGGGAGGACCAAATTTAAGCGCAGGAGATGCAGCGAATTTATTAAAATATATTTCATAAGACAATAAAAAGTAAAAAAGTTTGTACAAATATTTTGATGTACATCATAATATAGTGATTCGCCGAAGTTCAATAATTAATGAAAACAAATATAGAAAGGGAAAGTTAAAAAAGTCTGAATTTTTAAAAAGTAAGTTATTGTTTATTTTATTAAGATATTTACACTGTGCGCAACTACTACACCCTCCACAAAACAATCCAGTTGATGTTCGATGTTATAAGGCAATACTTTAGGTTATGTAGTTTCGTCTGCCTCTAAATTAACGCACCCACATCGTGGATATAAATACAAGCGTACGTGTTTCCCACTTCTCTGACATTTTTCATTTCATAATTTATATATTATTTACAGTAGTTTCTCATATCTGATTATAGTTAATCGTCGAACCTAATCTACTTATGTAGGCAAATAAAAAAAATGTTGCAGAACTACCAGATGCCAGAAAATAGGCATCCACCCAAGTTACATACAAAAGGGGCCACCATATTTGTACCCTTCATCCAGTGTCCATATACAAGAACTCCTGTGTTTTCTTCGTATTTTTTAGGTTGACACCGAGAATGTTGGCGAAGCCAAAAAGGTCTTCGCATATGAAGACAGGTGAAAAATTACTGCGTTTGCTAGGCTTCACCCAGACCGCCAGATGAAGCAAACCCACAAAGCCGATCGAGAGCGGAAATACATACAAGGGAATCGCATGGTCAGCCCGTTGCGACAGATTAATGACGTCATTAAGGTGATTTATTTTTATAAATGCGACTGGGTCCACCCTCCCATTGGTGCACACTCATTGTGAGATAGGATGAAGACGGCAATGGTCGAAAATGAAGCGTCGCTTAGGCTGGCACGGGGTGGAAATTGAACTCTCGCCTTCTGTCGACTAACGGGTATGACACAGATATTAAAGAATAGGTATCTAAAAAATCAAACTAAAAACAAAACAAAAACAAAGACAATTGTGAAAAAAACGAGGATAATAAACACAACTAACGAAATATCTGGCTTGAGATCAAATATTTTCATGAGAAAACGGCTGTTAAGATTCTTCGAATTTACTCTCGAAAAGGCTTTTATTTTGTTGACTGTTTTGAGGGTACCTATTCCTGTTTGACTTTTTTTAAGTGCCGGATTTTCGATTACAATCATGTTGCTAGGAAACGACATAAAAATTCTAAACAAAATTTATTTTTGTTTATTTTTGTTATCATGTTTTTTGTTTTTGTTCTTCACTTCTGGCTTACATCAACAGTTTCTAGCTCTGAAAATGGATAACGCATTTTATGAAATACTTGAAACTCTAGTGTAAAAATTAAATTAAAAAAACAGTAGTGACCTTGAGTCTTCACATACAAAAACCACAAAAAAAAGAGGTCTCTGGATTGCGAGCGAAGAGAATCTGAACCCCAATCGCCCCACCAAAAACGCAAAAAAAAACAAACTTCTCCTTTTGAAAATGCAGAGACGGGGTCGATAAAATGCGATTTCGACATCGTGCGGGGTTTGGGGATATAGCGTTTTTGGACTCCACCTCGTAGCACTTGGCTGTGCACGTGTTGGAGATTGGTTTGAAAGAACATGGAATGTTCAGGTCTTCTAGGACTTTCTTTCAAAAGTAGATACGCATTCCTCAACAGCGCTGCCCATTGTCTGGCCAAAAATATTTCCTCGACAGCGTCCAGATGTGTCAGGGGAAATGTAACGGGGCTGTCGACTTTCCCTCATTGACTTTCACTGATTCACACATTATTACGGTCGACGAGTCCGTTAGTCAACACAATAAAGTGATTGTCATCAGAAGTGTTGAGTTATACGTGATTGTTTCATGTTCTTCCTTAATAATCACTTAGTTTTCGCAATACTACCGTTACGACAGTTGAGAACGCAACGAATATTTGCGAAAACAAAATAAATCCGAGTTGATGTCAACAACAAAAGTTTATAGCTTAAGGTTTGCTGATACATCGGGTTTGGCAAAATCGATGTGGAGTTTCCAGCTCAAGAAAATTCAGGTTGTACTCAAGTTGTTTTATGGAAATAACCAAATGCCCAATCACACCACAAACTATAGAAAATACGGACGCATGGTAAAATATGTATTTTTCTAAAGTAAAACGTTTTCACTAAAAACAATGGCCAAAATATCAATCCGGTAATATAAACTTACATAGCCGAGTTGAAATGTTATTTTCGATGCTAGAATTAAGGAAGTGATTTTAGAGAGTGTGTCAAAGTTGCTCAAGGAAAACGTTTGAATAGAAATGTCAGACTCCTTTGTGCACGATGTCTTTCTCACCTATTAAAAAGCTATATAGCTGCACCTTTTCTTTATTTTCCGGGAACAAATATTCAATCAGCTTTCTTATACATAGAAGGGGGTTGCCAAGGAAATAAGAATAAAGGAAACACAAAACTCGTGACGCTCGTGAAAGAAAAAGAGAAAAAAGAAAATCTAGACGCTTGAGTAAAAACGACTCAACTGAAAGAGAAAATTGGGGAGAGTGAATAAATCAAAACGGTGTAAAATCTAAAAAAAACGCGCAGTGTATTTTATTTGAACATTCGCTTTGATGTCAACCCAGTTACCAGCCACTGTGTACTAACCTCAGTCTAGACCACGGAATTGAAACTCAGCACTTTTGTTTTAGGAAAATACATCGCAGCTAGCACAGTTTTTGGGACTAAAATGTATATTTGTCGGAATTTAGAGCTTCAATAAGCTCAAAAGCAAATAGAGCCAAAGTTTACCTTTTTTTGGCAAGAGTCCGGATACCTTGGCCTCTAATTTGCCAAACAAGTGCCAAACTTAGGCTTCAGTGCTGGTGGTTGTTCCAGAGAGTAGATTAAACATATAAAATAGCGCTAAAATACAGAAACACGAAGTAAAGCGGACAAGCGCGTGTCCCGTTTACATTGTCGCCTTGTATTTTTTGTGCTATTTTATATGTTTAACTAAGATAAACAAACTAGCCCAGCAACGTGCCTTACCAAAGGGGAGGCTTCACTTCTGGTTGTTTGGTTCTCATGTCGCTACTTTGGACCTAAATCGCCAAACGAGTAGCCGATTTAGGCAAACTGCTGGTCCTTTGGTTGACCTGCCATAATATTTTTTACCAAAGTCTGGCACATTGGCAATTATGCGGCAAGCCAAAACAAGTCACAGAATCACACAGACACACAGACAAGAATTACTCTGGTACTAACTAACGCCTTGTAGCAAAACAGTATTAGGCCCAAGTTAGACTCCTAGTATTTATTAAAGTGGCAATATGGGCGAGTTGGTTCGTGTTTCAGCGATATATATAACAGCGCGCAAAACAACGAATACAGCACAGAAGAAGTACACAGGGACAAGAGCTCGTCCTGTGTACATCTCTCCATCTTCGTTGTCGTGCGCGCTCTTTCCCTTGTATTTCTAAACTTGTGCCAAGTAAGGCGTTGTTCTGGCGTGCTACATGTGTTGCGTTTATCAGAGAGTGACGAGAATTCGATACAAAAAAGCGGGCAGCTGCTAATATAGAAAGCGAGCTACAAGTGTAAATGTTCATGTCTCTGAGTCTAAATGAGGTAAAACTAAACGAAGAAAGTTAACACCAGATTAAAACAAGATACAGCCGCAGTTCGAATGTAGCGTGAGGCTAAACTAAACAATGGTTCATGTATTTTAGTTCCGATCCGGCGGATATGAAGTTCTGCTAATGAATCACTAGAGATGTCGCGATGAACGAGCTGCTGAAACAAACAAAAGCTAGAGACGCGTTGTCTATCGTCTTTGTTATTACGTGATAAAGCTAAAAGAACGAGCTCCTCATTTTAAAACGAGGAGAAAAAATTTCGGCACAATATGATATCAACATGTGTGTTGGTAAGGAGCTTCCTAAGGAACGCCGGAGAGACACTGCGCTAACTTTTAAGAAGGTCAGTTTAGTTCTTCTTCGAAGCTTTGATTGCCTTCGCGATTTGTATCAAAGGGTGTTCACGAGTGAGGAGGCTCGAAAAGGGAGAACATATTTAAAAAAGTTTTACGTAATTTTGTTTCTGGCAGGACAGCGCTCTAAGCACTCCTGAAACTCCTGAAACAATATTAATATTTGGGATTTGCATTCCTAATTAGCAAAACATCAAATCTTATATGCCTGAATTAACCATATGATAATTACTGTAAGCACCGGCGGTTGAATCTTTCCATTTTCTCGTTTTCTTTCTATTTGCGTAATATCAAACACTCAGAAACATGAGTGATAATGAATGATCATGCGACAATAACAAGGACGAGCCACAAGCGTCAAATATTTTTTTAAAGATCAGCTCGTCATTAAGCACTCGTCAGTTTTGTGTTTGATATTTTTTCTGTGTATGTCTTTTACTAGACTAAACTAGAATGTTAGTTAAAGTTTTCTGAATTTTTTCATCGTTGTTATTCACTTTGGGTTCAAAAGGTGTGAATTCGAAATATTGTCAAAAATAATAATATAAACATGATTAATAAAACCTAAAATTAACGTTTAATGCGGCGAACTTCGGACTAGAAATATAAAGTAACAAAGACCGTACTATGACGGAGACAGAAGGACGACTGCTTCAAGCAGCCATGCAAAGCTTCTCTCGTAAGCGCGTGGGTATCTAGACGTTTCCGAGCTCGGACAAACAATCAAGATTCTCAAGTTATCTGTAACATTCCAGTCAAGCCAACAAAATTGAGATAAAAGGAACAAGTGCTGGAGGGGGATCAAGCCCCACCCAGCAGTGTGGGAGTCCTGCACGCTGCTGAATCAGCTTTTCGCAAGAGGCAATATCAAACCTATTTATGAGGGTCTAGATCGGGAGGGAGGGGTTGACATTTTGAATTAAATATTAGGTGTACTGGGGGATTTCTGTTTCTGTTGTCGAAGTACTTGATCTGGGGTAACAATATATAAAATGAGTTACAAAAATATCCAGATATTTGTTAAAATCTTCCAATCTCTAAACTGCGAACGTTGCAGTACTCCTCTCTGCAAGTGTTAATTCCATCGAAATATTACGCTTCCATTTCCAAACATCAAACAATAAAGCTAGACGTCTTCGGCAACTACACGCAGCGCTATTCGCGTGAAAAATAGGCAGTGTCAATTTCGCCGATAGCCGGTAGAAATATTTTTGCAGAATTCTACCGGCAGTCCCATCCTATTGGCTGCTTGACGTCACTGAAACCTGCCGGGAGAATAATTTCCAGAAATTCAATCGGCATTCGCCTCCCATTGGCTGTCTGAAATCTTGTGACAACTGCTGGTAGAATACTGACTTTCCTATTCTCCCGGTATTTCGTGGAAACACGTTTAGATGGAGGCTAAACACGCTTCATGGACGTTTCATGGACGCGTTTGCTAAAACGTCATTATCCACTTCGCGGCGAATGGCGTTTTAGCGAACAGCGACGTTTTAACGCGGACTCGTAACAAGGGCGCGTGTTAACCCCGCCCTCCCGCTGCGCCTACGCCGCTTCGCGGCGACAGCCTGTGGCGGCTCATTAAAAATGTTAACCCACCTGGGCACCCCCGTACACGCCGCTTCGAGACGAGTTCTAGTATATAGACAATATGTCTGAAACTTTGTGAAACTCCCTGAGTTCTATTGTTCCATTCCAATACAGTAAAAAATTAACATTTGTATGCGAATTGAAGCTGAAGAAGAAATAATCCCATCATTTATTCCAAACTTGTGCTCATTACCACTCAATGTTACAATTTTAAGAAAGTTGCATTAAGATTGTTAGGCCGAAGTAGACCCATAAATATTTATCTTACTAATAGTAATTTTTTAGTACATTTTGTAAAAATATAAGTTAAAGGCCTTGGCTTAGTATTACTTTGGCCTTAAAAAGATCAAAATTAATGTAGACCCAGATTGCAAGCTAAAATAAATTGCTGCATCCTTCGCAACACATAGTTGAGAATCTTCAATTTACACAACTCATCACTTTACTTCTCGACCAGACCTCCTTTGGGCAATTTTATTTCCACTCAAACACAACGTCTCGGTTTCCACATAATAAAAATAACTTGAGACTAGTTCTGCAAATACACCGGCACTATATCTCAACCAATGCACAGCCTGTGTTCGAAGAGAGATAAAAACCTCCACCCCTCTGGTACTTGCGCATCTATTAAACGTAAACTGAACATTTACACGAATGCTCACAAAAAAGAACGTCGAGACATCGAAGTGCTTAGTGGAGAAACGAAAATTCACAGCGGTGCCAAACGTCTACTTACTGCAGACTTGGACCGAACGTCTAAGTTGCGACACAAGGAAACCGAATACACAGTCTCGCGCTTCTACTCGCAATATTCACCTGTCTGGGATATTTCTTGCCCCTTATTTTTTTCTACTAATGTATTACTACTTTTAATAACGCACAAGGTCTCGGGACAAGCTTAAAAGAGCGCTAACAACGCGTAATGCGGTCGTCTTCAACTCACTCCCCCTTCCACCTCCTCGCTTCTTTTCTAAACATCCCTCTCTGTTTCTCCTTCACTCTCTCACTTTTTTTCCAATCCTCTCTCTCCTCGTTTTTTTAAGCACAAACGGAAACGTTCTCTTTTTCTCACACAATCCTTCTCACTCTTTTAAACCCCTTCTTTCCGTGCCGGCCAGTAACAGCTGTTTCTCCTGACCAGCCAGGAGGGCAGGGTTAGAACCCCACCGCACCTGACGCCTTGCGAAACACTCATGCACACGCGGTTCCAATCTGCGTTCCACCTTTTTCCTTCTTTGACCCTCTCCTCCACTCCCGGTTGGTTGACAGATGCTTCTAACGAGTGTTCGCAGGCACCGAAGGAATCGTATTTCGGACTGACTAATTCAAATGGGGTCTGGGTTTTCCCTCAGTCCAACGACCTGGCTGAGCATTACGAACGAGTTGGAGGAAGAGGAGGAGCGGGTGGGGGTGCTTAATATATGAGGTCGACTCGAAACGAAGGCTAAAGGTATTCATATACATCGAAAAGTTCAGCCTTGTGAGTCATTAAAGTTGAACACTTCTCGCCGGGCTCAGAACTCCAGTTGACTACATTACAAGGATAAGGAGAAGGGTTCGGTTGCACAGCGTTCAAGATCGTATTCAAAACTGAAGACTTGCTAGCTGGTGGTTTTATCTTGATAAGAAAATACGTGAAACTGAAGCTGCTTGACCTAACAATTGACGCCTTACTTTGCTCTTTGTAAGAAAATTTCGTGAATATTGATATGAGACAACCAAAAATTAACGATAATAAGCCTTACAGAAAAGGAACAAGGGTAAAAACACAGGCGAGCTGTTGAAGAACTTTCATGGTAACTTTTCTTTACCAACCTCACCTGTGTTTTTACCCTCTCTTCGATGATTATCCCTGATGCAGACCTAGGCGTATTTTCGTCGCTGTTTTTATCGTGCTACGCTCGCCGTTGACACGTGGTGTTGTTTTGTCCTTTTTTATTGTTCCGTGTATCCGGTTGCTATGGAAGGGGAACAAGGGTGAGCATGAACAAATACAAAATCTCCAAACTCAACTAGATGACTCGTGCACGATTGAAAAAATTCATGTGGTCCTGGTATCGAACCGTGGACCTCTCAATTGCAGGTAGAGCGCTTTACCAACTGAGTTAACCAATAGTTAGACATCAGTAGAGCAAGCGGGTTTTAACATCTGCCACCAGCCTAACACCAAGAGTGAACGGCCTGCACTTTAAAGTTATGATGACAGTGCAATTATTGTAATGGTGAAAGCGAGCTGGACATGTATAACGATAATAATCACCTAAAAAATAAACAAGGGGGACAAAGGACAAACACAAATCTCCAAGCACGGCTAGGTGACTGGTGCGAGACTAAAAAAAATCTGCCTAATCCTGGTATCGAACCGAGTACCTCTCCATTTCCATTGGAGCGCTCTACCAACTGAGCTAACCAGGCGGTAGACGTCAGTATTGTAAACGGGTTTCGTCCCCCTCGTTTCCTTTCTCCAGAGATTATTATCGTTATTCTTGTCCATCTCGCTTGCACCTTTGCATTAATTGCAATGTAAGCAAATTTCGATGCAAAAAAGGTGAACCAAAAAGAATAAAGCGAAATTTTTTAATTATACTGCTTAATAAAGATTCAGACACCAAGAGAAGGAACTATATCAAACAAAGGATGAAAACAGAGAAAGAAAATATTACAATTAAGATAAAAGATGAATCGCAAAAGAAAAAGTGTTTCACGATAAATAAACCATAACAAAGCTGAAAAGACGCACGAAACAATAGAAAGCCTTAGGTTTGTCTCATGCGGATTTTTTTATATGATTGAAAGCTCAAAAGAAGGACCTTCGATTTAAATCATTTTAACAGAAAACAATATCAAGAGCGCCGACGTTTAATAACTTTAAAAGCTCAATTTATTGCAAAACGCCCGGTTATAAAAAAGGTAAGGACACGTAGATTACCATAGAAAAAATGTGAAAGACCTAACTATCTTCGGCAATAAAGACCGTAATATTTGAGCAGACAAACTTAATAATTGAAGATATTTATCTCGATAAGTTTCAAAAAAGGCTCAGAAAACAGCTTGAATAAAAGAAGGTGAAATTAGTCTATGAAGAGAGCGGAAAAAAGTGTAGACTATATCATTGATATGAGTTAGTGGGAAGGGTACTTCGCAGCATAATACATTATTACGATAAAAAGCAGGCTTAGTTATCGCAGGGGAAATGTCAATCACCGCGTTCTTCGCAAAATACAAATCAATAAAATGAAACGATAACAGATCTCTTAATCCGGTATCCCTTATGAAAAAAGAAAGCATTAGTAAAAACTGTAATAACTACACCTTCGCTCTTGTGGTTTCTGGGTCGATCGCATATTACTTTACATGATACTACCATTCTTATGCGACGTATAAAATATAGCTAACGTCTTAATCCTCAAAATTGACCCTTGAAATTATCGCATTCTTTTTATCAATTTTAATGTATACAACTTTTGTATAACTGTACCCGATTAACATTAGCATCTGAAAACTAATGTCAAAGTTCCACTTTACAGTTATAATTAAAACTAAAAGCCAGAAATAAAAAGTAGGCGCTGTGAGAATTAGCACGATGAAAACGAATGGCGCTTTAAAAGCGGCGTCCAAGCTCGAGGCAAATTACATTGCGGGCAAATCACATTGCGGCAAATCACATTGCGGCAGATCACCTTGCGTTATCACACTACGAAGAAAGAAAGACTTAAAATATAGTCAATGTGTCCAGCTTCTCAAATTTCAGGGTGGAAATAAACCAAGGTTGAATTAGCCGCCTATGACCTAAACTTTCGTGCACGTTTTAAGTCTTGCTCAAATTTCCCCTATATTATGAGTTGCTCGAAGATTTAGTCGAACAGCTAGCCATTAAAAGAATGAGAAACTTCATGGTGGTGGGCGCAATTGGAAGAGAGCGCGGTCCATGCGATAGGCTCGTTTCATTCCCAGCTTCTCTTCATCCTCATTTAAATGCGACACGAACGCGATGCTACACCCTAAGCAGCCGCTTGAAAAAAAGGTCATTTTGAGTGTAAAAATAGAGAATCTGCACATTTTCAATGAAGGAAAGGAGGGAAAATGGCGTCCCTTTTCAGCAACCGGCTGCATCCTTGGATTTGCCAAGTGTTCGGTTCGAACCCGCTTGCTGTCGACCCATTGTTGTCTGGGTCATTATGAATGGCCGCGAATCGCGTTCTTGCCTCGGGGGCTCGAAGAACGGAACCAAGCGGCTCGTCTTCCGGGCTTCCTTTCAGCTCTACCCCTCGAAATATGGAAAAAAGAAAGCGCCACCGAATCTTCGGCGATTTGGAGATCGTAGCATCCGCTCCAAAAATCCGGGTAAAGCGCCAGTGGATCGCTCGCTGACGACCTTCAGCCTACTACCTTGACAACATGTCCGGTTAAACTCTGTCCTGATGAATGTCTTCCGTTCCTGAAGAGTTATTCATGCTAGATTCTCTTTGAAATTTTTTTATTATTCTGAGTTGTTGGTTTGCCAAAATGTTCACGAATTGTTACATGTCTGTTTTGTGACCGGTCGTTTTAAACCTCTCGCAAGCTACCCTCTTGGCGTACTACGCTTTTATATACGTTTTAACCTTATGCATTCATCTTTCAGATATTTCTAATACTTTACTGTCTCTAACTCAGACATTAAAAAAATATTAAAGACAGGTTTACTCAAATGTCGTATCCAGAAATCACGTTTTGTTGTAATAGCCGAGTACGCGATAACAAGATTTGCCGTTTTAATTTCAGCGATCTATTCATCCGAGTGAAAGAAGCCAACGTAACTTATTCGAACCGCTGGAAGTATAAGGTAAATTTTCAGCAAGGTCGCTATGTTCCTAATTATGCTTACAAAAAGCAAAATATGCGCGAACGAAGCAGCTAATAACGTACAATACCGCAAGCAAGTAGGAACTTTTTCGGTACTTGTATACCGTCGAAAATTCTGACCTTGAAGCTTCTCAGAAAAGGTTGAAGTCAAATCGTCTGCGGCGTATGCCGGCGTTAATTAAACCGGAACCAGCGAAATGGTTCCCCTTCAGAAAATGGGTCAGAGGTGTTGTGTTCCCTTAAACGAGCTTGGCTTCTATCCTTCAATGGAGAGAAGTGATTTCGGCAGTGGGGGTCTCTGTATGCTTGTTGCCTGCGTTATAGTATAGAAAGTGTGATTTTATTCGGTTTCTGTCGAGCTTGGAAGTAAACTAATTCATACCTCTTATTTCAAATTCAAACCGAACTTAATGATACGTGTCAATTTGTTTTTCGATGGGCATTAGTCTGCCTTTAGAGGTGTAACAAACGCAAAAAAAAAATCAACTTTTCGATACAATGCAAATTTTTTTTAAAGAGAGCCGCAAGCATTTTACGTTTTTTCCATGTTGCGTTTTTTAGAGCGTTTAATTAAGGCAACACCACAAAGGTTATAGGTTTCCATCATATTCTTACGTGTCATTTGCTGTGAGTTGTGTTTATGTACACTGTGTTGTACCACGCTCACATGTAAACCGGGTGCAACTAGAACAAGTTTAGTTTCTTCAATAAAGCCTATCACTTTCACAAAACAGCGCAAGGTAAATCCACTGAATGCGCTGAGCTCGTTCTTGCGACTTCCGTTTCGCAACTACAAGTTGTTCGAGTGCTTACTTACGCGGCCATCACTTAAGGCAGATAAGATAAATCCGTTTTGAGCACGGTGAGAACCCGGCTGACTGACAGCTATAATTTCAATAGTGTCTCACGTTTAGGTTAAGGAAATAATTTTTTTATGCCTATTCACGTACCACAGTTTTTTTAAAGCAATTTCAGTGTTTGCGTGCTGCTCATTTTATATTTCACGTGCCATTTTAGACCAAGTTAATAAGATGGAGATAATGGTTCATACAGAAGGCAGAGCAAGAGTGTGCTAGTAGTATACTACCAGCACACTCTAGTTGCTAGTAGTATTCGAAAATTGCGTGTGGTATTGATATTCGTACGTCACGAAACTAAATCTTCGAAATTCATATTTTAATCAAATTGTGAGTGCAATGCCAATATTGCAGATAGATATATGCAATATTGGCATTGCACCTCTCAATTTGATTAAAATTATAGATTTCGAAGATATATATAGTTTCGTATCATTATCATTACCACGCAATTTTTGAACAGCTTCGAAGACAGATTTCGCAGGCAAGCAACGGCACCTAAAAGAAATAGGAAGTACCTACCGTTGCGCGAAATAACGTTTTAATGGTATATCACGCGTGTACGATAAATTTATACCACTTTAAACTGGTGTTTGGCAAATAGCCTGTGTAGATTACAAAGAATCCATAGATTTATACTTTCAATTATCTTGTAGTTACATATATGTTATCGTGTGTTTCCACTGCCTGTTCCCCACATCGCGTTCAAAGTGAAAAAGGGAGAATTTATTCCCATTATAGCCTCGGAAAGGTCTGACTAAAATGGCATCGCTAGATCAAGAGTGAGTTCTCAGTTTTTAGGGTAAATCAAGCAAGACCAGACCGCTTGCCATCATTCTTGGATAATTAAAAGTTGTTGTTATTCTAGTTGGTTCATGATGCAGTCTAGAAGTTTATGCGCGGCACAAAGGACAATCACAAGGGAGTAGACACGGAAAAGCGCTTGTTCGTGTCTACTCCCTTCTGATTGTCTCAAGTGTCGCGCGAAAATTTCTAGACTGCATTCTTGGATAACATGGCACTTCCGGCTTTATTGGCGAAATATAACGCAGGCTTGTTGCCAATTGGCCACGATCAACCTAGCTGATGGGCTGGTAACATTATATTTAAAGGACAGTTACAGACAAAAAAATATAAATTATGGTGACCAAAAACAAATGCAACTACACTCTGTTTCACGTTTCCGAGCACAGCCGACACAATAATCCGATAGAGAAAATCACCTAGTGCCGATAGTGATTAGTCACGGCCGTAGTCTTCTTTACATGTTGGCTATCTGTTCCTAAACAAATTACACAGGAAAAAAGAGAAGGGTCACGGCGCATTTATTTTGCATGATTGGTTTTGAAGGCTCAAAGAAGACGAGCGTCATGGCGAGGCACTTTTGACGCTCCTCATTTGGCCTCATCGGATGGAAGCGTCAGTTTAGATCGAATTTTGTCTGAAACAGTGAAACGGAGTATGGTACCGTATTATAGCTCAATGTGGCGAACACTAAGAAAATAAAAAAAAAGCTACGTATTGGGTGGACAACACAGTAATCGTTCAATCACTAGATTACGTGACTCTCCACCGGGCATCAATAAGGCCCCCAGTTTTCCGGACAAACTGCAGAAGTGTGAATGACGTCGCAATTCAAGTCTATTATCTTTTATTGTTACCCGGGACGAAACGAAACAAGGCAGCTTCCGCCATTTTTGTTCGTACATGGCTATCGGTGTAGTCCGTCATAAGAAGGATCGGAAGTAATTTGCAACGTTACCTCGGTGGTTAGGCCTGAGTGGATGTAACTCAACGCTCGTGGGTCGGCCATTCGTCGAGCGAGTTTGATATAACACCAGCCGGTCATGAATGAAAAGAGAACACCAGATAAGTGGGAAGGTGGTGCCGGCCCAATTTATATGTCAACCAAATTTACTTTTACCCAATGGACAATAGACACACACAACACTTACATGTTACACATGATTCTAACCGAAGACAACAGAAGACAATAAGGACAAGAGACAAAAACACGTGTCTCAATTTCGCACGTAGTCTCCGGGGAGAATCATGTATAAGATTAACCAGCTCGCTCGTTTTTTAACCTTGTTTACTTACTTTTGTTTAGGTTTAGGTTTTTTTTTTTTTTAATTTCAAGTCTACTGTTTACGTTGATTTAAAATATTTGTTTCCTGCTGAAATGTCTAGGTATAAGTTTTGCTGAAAATAAAACCTACCTAAACTTCGTTAGTCCAATTGTATTAGACAGCCTTTCCTGATCTTCAGTAGAAAAGCGATGTGATTCTTAGGGTCTTGCTTTTTTTTTAATATAGTTTGACCTATTTTTTCTGCACAACCCGACTTTGTTTATGGGATACGCTCATACGTCATAATCCACTTGTTTTTGTTATTTTTTTACCGCCCCTATTAAATTATATTATTTATGCTTACTTTGTGGTACCAAATTTTTGTTTATAGGCAAGTGTTTTTGTTATTATCTGTGTTTGCTTCGCCAAGGATAAATTTTCATTCAGCGTCACGACATGCTTTTCTTTTGCGGGCACTGTTTTAAGCTTTCGTCTTTGTGGCTATCTCAACCAGCGAGTCTATTAATAAATTAGCAGCTGTTCTTGGTCCTTCTCTCTTTATCATGTATCTATTTGTTTCGTTCGGTCTTGACTATCCGCCATAAATTTGTTTGTGCTTATTTAAGCCCGCTCCTCTTTCTTCCTTAAGTGCAACTTTCGATGCTCGACCACTGAACTATCTGAAGAGATATAATATACAACTTTATAATGTGCTCTTTTATGGCTCACTCCCCTAATATAGACCCTATTTAACATAATAACATAATTAACTCCGCAAAAAATATAAAATTATACTTTCTACAAGCAGGGTATATATTATAATATTATATCGAAATATTATAAAGACACTCCAGGCTGGCGTCATACTTTGAGAACCAGCTTTCAAACTCACTCAACTACACCGTCCCGGTGCTTGAGCTTTCAAACAAGCCTGCTTGTCCGATGGGAGGCCATTTCAAATTGAAATATAATATTTCCGCGTTGAAAGTATTTCACGAAGAACTCTCTTGTTATGCTAACCTTTCATTAGCATCACACAAACCTTCACAACCTTTTTTTTACAAATTGGGTGGTACAAAAAAATTGGGCTAGAAGTTGATGGCCCCCTCTTAGTTCAAATGCGTAGTAAACAACTTGCACGGCGTCTTTTGAAAAAAATTACAACAATAAAAAGAAAAGGTGTGGGAGAGGATCGCGACAGTCACGCATCTGCGTCGCATGGTAACACGAATATCGCTCGAGCTGCAACGCGCGCAGCGCTGGGAATACCTGCGTCCTAGCTCGGTACAGCTGCGATGTCTTGTCCTGAAACAATTACCCCAAACTCCCGATGGAAGAATAAATTAATTACCCTCTTTTGTTTATTATTCGCAGGAGAGCTTACATTGTCTTAGAAAAAAATAGCCTTTACTTTATTCTGTCTTTCCTGATACCTCCTCTTAGTAGACATGGCCACAATCAAACTCTGCATAATTTGCCGCCTATGTTATGTTGTTTTTTAAATTTTCTTGCGTATATGTTTTAATTTCGATATTGTCAAGCCATGGAGGCTATTACAAAGTAAAGGAAGATTGATTGCCGGATACCTCATATCGATTTCGAACGTAACTTGGCTGAGAATAATTTCCTTGGAACAATGCTCAGATCTACTTGTCCCCGAAAAACGCCCATAGTCGAAAAGAAATACAGTCAGAAAACTCTTTAAACTAACGCTATAGAAGACAACTCTATACTTAAATGTGATGCCTCCATATAGAATGCACTTATATGTGTGGCTAGAAGATGATTTTCACTGTGACAGGGAAGTGACATCTTACTGAAGTCCCAATGTGCAAATCTCACGAGACAACGATCATAGTGTACAACAACCAGGTTTTGTTTCACGGTTTATTCGACACGAGTGCGGGACAGTTTAATTATTTACTTATTTATTTCAATACCATCATGGCCCAAGTGGCGCTACGAAGGGAGTGGGTAAAACGTTCATAAAATGGTGCAAAGTTTAAACGAACAAACAAAAATAGAAATGTACTGGATTAAAGGTATGTTCAGTTAAGACGGGCTTTAAAAGGGTACTTCAAAGGGACGAAGATAACCAAATGCTGCCTCGAAGGGCGTGCCTATTAGTGCAAAACCCGAGCGTCCAGTGACGGCATTGGTCTAGAGCAGGGATCTCCAAACCCCGTCCCATGGACCAAATCTGGCCCGCGAAGGTCTTCCGACCGGCCCTTGGCTGGCCGCGGAACTTCCAATGAAGCCAGACCTGCGGCCCGCTTCCAGCAGCCCCGACCTGCGAAGAAATAGGCACTCGTAAAGAAGCAGCGTCGCAACGCGAATCAACCGCGTAAACGAAAATAAAAAAACGAGAGAAATCTGCTTAACGAAAGGTATGTCCTCTCGCACCAGCATCACCATTCTTAGTCCCCTTTTGCATCTTTCGGTAATTACGTGTGTTAAAATTCCTTTACGTTCCCCTGTATATTGTGTTTAGTGTCCTGTTTCTAATCTACTGCATATTGTCAGCATCAGATCTATCATCCTCATTAGTCCTCTGCCCTGTGTGAACATGCTAATGTTCATATGCGCTTTGATTTATGCCTGGTGAGTTTTCAGGGCCCGAATTCTTGTGTAATATAATAATTAGCTGAATATCTGATTTCAAAATAATGTATATGTATTAATCCATCTTGGATTCTTCTTTTTTTACATGTAAATGCTCAACTAATATTATTTATTTAGTTTTTTTTTCTAATTTATATTTTCCGGCTCACGAGACAGCAATAGATCCCCGATCCGACCCTTTAGCCAAACGTTTTTTTTTTTAGATCCTTGATCTTAGAGCGTGAGATAATGAAGACATAGAATTATAATGGCAGCAGGGATTGAATAAGCACGTGATTCCTTTTGATATCCTTTCAAGAGCGTGATGCTTTGCTTGGAACACCCGTAAATCGGTGGGGCGTTCACATCTTCAGAACTGGGTATTAATTTCAACACTTTGAAGATCGCGCGTGGTTGTTGCGCGCTCTTGTCGCTTCAATTCTCTATTGGTTCAAACCAAGGACGTCATGAACAATAGAAAATGTGCTAAAACATTTGAACTACTTTCACTTATCATGTTCAAAACACATCAAGATGTTTTCTTTATAATATTTGAATGTGTGCTAGAGTCCCACTTACTAATTCGAGCGAACGCGATGCAACTTAAAAGTTTACCAGAAACGCTTTGCAGGGCCCCTTTAAGAATTGAGACGTCTTCATTGGAGACGATGGAGAGAAAAGGCGGTTTAACTTTGAGCTGGTTTTAGACAGTAAATATAGAAAACATAAATTTAGTCCAATAAATATTATCAATTTTATAAGGAATATAACCCATTGTCGTTAATTTGTTTGAAAGAAAAAGAAAGGAGCGTACGACAGAATAAGAGCATGACAATCAAGGGCTTGCTAATGAAAGATTTCGTCGATAACATCGAATTTTTCACTCTGCTAAAAATAACCTTTCCTGGGTAATTGACTAACAGCTAGGCAACAGGCTCATTCTCACTTTTATTTTTCTGAAGGGGAGGGGGAGCGAATTTTTTTTATTGTCTTCGCGATCCCATATTGTCTTCGTGACTTAGCGCGCCGGCAATTAGAGGGGCGCATGAGCGGCGTAGTATTGGATTCTTTGCCGACGAGAAACCTTCGGTTGTCAAGGGCAACGTAATAAGAACTTGCACCTCACCAACACGTTCTCCTCCTTTAGAAGATTGGAACGAATGACCTCTGCTGGCTAAATGAAGTCAATTCAAGATTTCCAAAAGCATTAAAAACAAGTTTTTCTTCTATATCTTAGATATTCACTCTAGCAGTTACCAATCTATGTTGCTTCTTGCTGCTGTATCAAGCATGGTACATAAACAAGGATGAGAATAATCTTCATACCCTATTTTTTGTCAGTTCATAATAGGTGCCCATTCACATGTCATAAAGATTGGCATAGCCACTCTTGTTATGGGTGCTCGGATTACGTATCTTTCAAATATGTTTATTCGAACTGAATTTCCAGTCAACCGAAATCTTCCCATATATTTAAAGTAAAAAAAAAACCTAAATGTGCGTATTCTTTTTTCTTGCCCTTATTCACAAAGTCCTACATTGCGATTTAATAACTCGTTTGATCGGGAAGTTTTACAAACATTTCCAAGCTTGTCATATATATTCAGAAAGACAGATCAAATTTTCAACACTAGGTTAGTAAAAGACAGAGTCACGGACATTTCAAAATTTGCATATTTCCAACATATAAACATACATACAGCTAATGTCCTTAACTGTATGTGGCAAAAAAAAACTTCAAATTCACAACGCAATAGATATTTTTGTACAAAAAGAAACGTGTGAATAATTTTCAGTCTTCATTTTTTATCCGTTAAAAGCACGCCAACTTAATTTCTTAAATTAGTAATTTATATGCTACACACTAAACAAAACATGGTCGTAAAATAAGTAAAATAATCCTAAATTATTCTTCGGCTTGACGATATTTTGTTTTCTAAAAAATACTTTTAAGTACCCCTAAAAAGGGTTTTTGTGAAGGACATATTAGGGTTTCTTTTAAGCTCTTTTTTTTTATTCGAAGGGTTCTTCATCGCCCAGTTTCCTTTCTAGCGTGCTACGGGGCGAATAGTGCTTTAAGCAAAATCGATTTTTTTACGAGCTGAAATAGTTATTAAGGCGTCCAAGAACCTTTTAAGAACGGATCTTCCTTAGGGTGTACACCATATATAAGCTGAGACTTAACCGCAGCTTCCTGAGGCATTGCTTCTTCTCATTCAGAGCACCTCACAACAGAGGGCACGACGGCAAGTATTTCCGGAACCTCAGACTATTTACACGTAATGTCCAGCTTAAGAGTGAATTATGGGCGGTCATTTTAGACCTGAAAAAGCAAACATTCTAGAGAGATGTATATGTTTCATGGTGGTTTTGAATATTCCAATCAGCAGATTGGGGCTAAAAGTAGAGTGACCGACGTCCCGGATAGAGTAGGAAGAAACTTCTCTCGAGAGATAGGTAAATAATTGAAGAGTTCTTCGCTACTGTGTTTCGAGCTATTTTCGTAGTGCTTGACTCGAACTTTTTTCTTTTTTTTTTTGCCTTGTTTTGGGAACGCTTGCACGTTAATAAATTCTCATGTGGACTTGCGTGTTGAGCAGAAAAGACTAAGGATATTTCTGTAAATCTGAAAATTATGGCAATAAGGCAAATTGGGAAAACTTGTATAGCAATATAACTATAAGCATACTATCAATATCTTTACAATAATTTCACGTAAATGATATAAGGCAATATTTAAGACAAAGTCGAGTTTGTGACCGTCTATCCTCTAAAAAGTTGAAATAAAAAAATGAACAAATCAGGTCAAATACACAGAGTAATATTATTTTGTCTGTTTGGCCCTCTCGTTTCTGTTTTTCTGAATCTTCATAAATTTACAATGTAACCTAAAGAGCAAGAAATAATGATAAAATCACAATCCAAAATGTTACATAATTTTTGTTATATTTATTTGAATGAACTTATCGACATGATATGCTGTAGAGACAAATACAGTGATTCAAAATGTTATGGGCATTTCAGTGTACTTGGAGAGACTTATAGCATGAGCAGATGCATTATTACGATTTCCCAACAAACAAGGATGAGGCTCCACTCTACAACTCCCTTAGATTCATTTATTACAGATTTTTATAGCGATCAAGTGAAGAGTGCAGTCATATGTTGTGATTTTAGTGCAATCTTCAAGGACATTTTGTGTGTGAACATCCATATGTCTCGATAAACAAGTAAACACCAACGTATAGACCAACACGCGGCCCTGATGTCACGCAGCTGCGGTGGCGCTGCTTTCGGCACTGCGCATGCGCAGGCGCGTCACCTCACGCGAATTCGGTTTCTGCGCACGCGCAGTGCCCACACCTGGTTTGGGCAAACGCGTGCTTGTTTGTAAACAGCGTGTCGCTCTATAGTCTCCCAAAATCTACAAATGAATACCCCGGATACCTCTAGGTGGGACATTGCAGCTGCAATTTGGGATGCGGTGCAAACACAAACAATTGTTGACGGTGCTTATAATATATTTTTTTAAGAAATGCTTAAACAAGATACACATTACTTTTCATATAAAAATAAGCAATACAAAGAAAAATATTCGTAAAACGTGGGTAACTATCAATTTGGTCATTAAAAATGCGCGTTAAATACATTATGTTTTCAAGCTTTTTTAAGACCCGAACGATTCCGAACATTTAAAAAAATATAAAGCCAACCAAAACAGTCTGACTTGTGAGTTATGGCATGTAAAGAGAAGATTCTCCGCATCCTTTTTTTTTTTTTTTAGCAAATGGTCGTACTGACTTGATGCGGAATCATCTGGGCTAGCTAGTTAAAGCTTCACCAGTGTCAAGTGCCATCAATGCGTTAGAACATAAAGTTATGCAATTAATGGGGATTAGAACTACCGTGTGTTTTTCATTATTATTTTGTAAACTTAGCTGGCAATGCCGATGGCACTTACTCTTGCAAAAACATCCGGCATAACATCTGCAGCTCGAATTTTTAAACCCGATCACAAGCCTGGAAGTCGTCAATCTGACTACTGTCTTAAATAACAGCGCTTGCTGTGACTCCGATCACAAACACATACGTCAAATTAAATATGTCGTACATAAAATCGCACTTTGTTAACTTACATTTCTAATGTTCTCTTTGCAATTGGTGTATTTCCTATAAGCATGCAAGTACCGAAACTCCTGTTCCTGGGAAGGGCGAAAAATGTGTTGGCCTTCAACCATAGGCCTATTTCTATACTACCCGTTTGTTCGGAAGCTTTAGAAAAGCTACTTCATCACCGTTTGGTAGACTTTCAACTAAACATCGGCTGATTACTACGTCAAAATTTGATCTGAGAAAGATCTGTTCAACTGAAAGAGCCTTAGTTTTAAAAAGAAAGTATTTACATTTTTTTAAGTTAAACAAATTGCTTTAAGGGTATTTTTAGATTTTGCCAAGGACTTCCACTGCATTCGTCATGATAATATTTTTAAGAGGCTCAAAATTTATGGCATTCGTGGTCAAGCAGTGGTACTTTTACAGTCCTACCTGCATTACTGCAACAATATGCACAGATTATGGTTATTCTTTTTTTTCTAAGTAACCCATCCCCTTAGGTGTTCCACAAGACAGTATATTAGGACTATTTTTATTAACTTGTACATCAACGACATTGTAAACGTTAACGTTTTTGCTAAATTCCTCATTTATACCGACGATACAAGCATTTTCTTTTGTTCTGAAAACTGTGATGAAGTCACTATTATATGGCGAACTCGCCTTTAAACAGAATGAAATAATGGGGCGATAGCAACTCATTGAAATCAACAACAGCCAAATAAGAGCTATAATTTTAGACCAAAAATAAGCAAATCGTATTATGTCATACGTTTCTCCAATTAAATTTTATCTGCAATTGAAACGAGTTCGTTCTTTTAAAACTCTCAAAGTGTTTTTAATAAGAACGCTACCTGAGATAACTAAATAAACTACCTAATTTTGAAACTATATTGTGTAATAGGGATTATATATTGGTCCCGTTCCGAGTTGCCAGTAAATGTTAAACTGATGATTTATTATTTTTTTCTCGCATTTAACGTTGTGGGGTAAGTCTTGTTTGGGGTAAGTCAACAATAACGAGTACTGAAAAACTCTTCCTTTTACAAAAGCAAAGTTTCAAGGGCTATTTTTGATGTGGCTCATGTTTCGCACACTAGCTGAACGATTTAAATACCGTAAGATAAATAGCTTACGAATTATATACCTATGAAGTGTGCACCACTTAAGGAGGAATCAATAATGGGTACATGCTCTTTTAGAAACAGTTGTGTTGTTGAAAGGCATTGCCGTCGTATTCCGTGCGTTGCACAAAGAAGTGGAGATCGTCATTCAGCGAACAAACTATAGCTTCTAAATTGTTAAATATATCATTCCGCGTTTGTTAAATGTTTTTGTGTGTAAATATTATTGAATTTGACAGTGTCACTTTTAACAAATTGCGATCACATTTTGTGACTAATATATTTTCGGTCTTTTTTGTTTGGCATTGTGATTGCTTGTGACAATGATAAAGGCATTGTTACGTTTTAGTAATTTTCGGTCTGTGTTACTACTTGTAGAGTGAGTTGCAATAGGTCCTTAAGCTGTTTATTTATTTTCATTTTTAATTTATGTGTGCGTTGATTTTACGGGTGTTTTCTGCACGCTCGCGTCAAATCCGTAATACAAGATATAGATTCAATTTTTTTCCACTTTCGCGAATTACAAAGCACTTCACGTAGTTATTGCATACACTGGTAATAGTGTGATTGCTACCAGTAGCCATTACTACTACGACTGTTCGTAAACTCGCAGACCCCGAGTTATAATTGAGCAGCACCTCACCGAACATAAACTGAGTTCACCCAAAATTTTTTAGACAAAATGATCTCCGATTTCCCAAGGCAACGAAGGGTTTAGTAAATGACTTCTCAAGAACTTGAGCTTTGTGACTCTGGGAGAAGTTGCTAAACTGTGTTAACCGGCCGTTTCAAGTCATTCTTTATCTGTCAAAAAAGACAATCATTTTAACTTATTTTTATTTCCGGCTTTTGTTTTTGTGCTAGTGTAGCGCATATATTCTACTCTCCAGGATATCACTATAGTGTTTGAATTTCAATCATTTATTCTATCAACCTTATAACCTTCTTATATTTAATTAAATCAATACTTATTTTTTTATTTTTTTCTGACTCACATTAGATCAAGAAACTCGGGAAAATATTGTCGCAGCTACGAAGTTTCCCCTGTTTTATACCTAATTTACTTTTTAATTTCGAGATTGGGGCAACAAAAAGCAAGGAGAAAATAACAGGATTTAGTGTTAGAAAAAAACATCAAGAGTAAGATGAACTCATGAAATTCTAATGAGCGTACACGGTCGGAACGTTTACCGAGAAGGATTCGGGGATTATCTGGTTTATTTTTCGGCTCGTATTTTGTAAATGACGCTTTTTTTGCTTTTTATTGTTGCTTTGTTTTTTTAAACGTCGTCTTTGATGAAGCGCCAAGCTCTGTTTGCGCTTGTGCACCAGCCCCGATGCTATACACCATCTTATTATGTGATAGACCGCTCTGAAAGCTATTGCACGCTTTAGCCAATGCAGAGCTGCGAGCATATCAACTGACTCTGTACCTTGGACGTTGCAACGCCCCTCCAGAAATGCATGTGACACTCGCACAGCATTTGGCTGAGTCCGATGTCTCGCAGCATCGGTTCTTCTCCACCGTTAAATAAAATGCAACATAAAACGTCCAACGTAAAAAAACAACTGGCTTCTGCCTTCCTCCAAAAAAAAGTGTTCGCTTGGAATGTTTACGTATTTAGAATCTTGACTTCTTTCCACCTTTCGCGTACTGTCATTGTTAACTTAAAGTAATGTTGACATTACTTTGAGCACGATGCTTAACTGCATAAATGACTACGGGTTTGAGTGGGTGCTCAAAAATTATGTTTGATCTTGCCGTAATGTTGTCCTACACGGGCTGACTACGCACGATCGCTTTAATATGAGTTTATTTCCTACGGGTACATTCTGAATTATGCTCCTCTCATTCGCCACTGGGTATCGGAGATTTGACGCTTTATATGTGTAATAGAGTTAGTTTTAGGTTCCTGGACTTTTAATGTTGAACATTCTGACAAACATCTATACTAATGAACCGAATCTAACTTCGATGAGAGTCTACGTTACAAAATGAGGAGTTGTAGTGCAGACTGGGTGTATCTAATAATATATGTTATAATGAACGATAAAGTTCATATTTCTATATTCATACGGTCGTAATGTCACATTTACGTTTATTATTTTATTTTTTTTATATTATTTTACAATCCTACTCAAAACATAGGCGCATCGTGGGAGAGGTTTACAAAAAATATATGTAAATTAATACAATTCTACATGATGAGCAAGTCGCTTGCTATAAGGCGGCCAGCCGGTTCAGGATGTTTTCATGTGAATCTGAACAAGTGATTCTAACGTGAAGGCTATTCTGTCGAATATAGTTCGTAAAAAAGACAAAGTTCTAAAGGAATTTTGCAGACCTGGAAATTGTTTATGTATCTTGAGTTTGAAGCTCTAGGGTTAGCAAAAAGAAAGCCATAAAGGTGATACAAACAGGAATTTTAGGAAAATGCTTCTTTTGTTTCTTGCATCGAAATTCCAACTTTTCCAATCTTAAAACGACTAATAGTTTAAGAGGTAGTGAAATACTGATTTCGCTGTATCTGAGTATGGGCATTTCGTGTTAAGTGCATAAATTAAGTTTTTCTGTATTTAAATGCATTTTCCGTGTGTAGTTCCAGCTTCGAGTGAATAGTGGTACCTGGAAACAATAGCGGCTCGTCAAATCTAGTGTTCCCATTTTCAAATCCACTCGTTATTTTTCACGTGATGCACGTAAACATGATTTAATCTATGTTTTTTTTTTTTGTGATCATGAGTGTGCAGCGATTTAATGCCGTTTGAAAAGAAACAACCAGTGATTTGAACAATGGCAAAGAAACACCAACTGCCAGGAGCGTTTTGATTCGGTGACGCATCGAAGATTCTCAGTGTTCCCTTATAACTTATAAGTAAGAAAACCATCTTTCTTGTTTTGCCAGATGCGCGGAAAATGGTTGAGGAGACAGTTTCAAGCAATAAATAGATTAATTATATTACTTCCTTCGAATAACTGCATAATTTCCGTTGAACATCCCTTTCTTTTTTCAGTCTCAAGCGATCGTGACACACCACGCCGTTTTCAGCCTGGAGTACAATGGTGTAAACGATTGCGGTTGGTTTTTCGTCAACACGGGTATTTGTTGGTTGACTTGGGTGGCTTGGAGATGAAGTGCCGTCCCCAGATTCATGTTCTACGTGCTCAGACTTTGTCCGAGATGCCGAGCTCACTTTGATGTAAACATTTTGATTCGGTGCCGTAGAACATAACTTTGCTTTGTACAGATCGTTCTAATGTGGTATAAAGCGGCCAGTGAGGTATCCCTTCCTCGTATGGGATGTAGAAGGTAAATAACTTTTGAATAATAATATTGCTCATTTGTAAATATGATAAAGGCTCTCAAACTTCTCTCAAACTTCCTTGCACCTACAGTAAAAAATCAACCCCACCTTAGTGTCCCTAAGTAATGCTTCAAAATTATTTTTTTTTAAATACCGTAAAATTTTATTACTTTGTTGTATACAATGAAAAATTACCCTCTTACTGAACGCGTTAAAATTATCAGTAGAATGCTCCCATTGTTTATGTGCAATAGATTACTGCCCTTAGGCAAAATGAAAAAGTGCATTCACTACCAACATGTGTTCGTTGAACCCCATAGTTTGCAGTCCTAGTCTACTACCCGCCTTGCGCTTCTGCAATGAAGACGGGTTATTTTGCTGGAATTCAATCTTGATTCTCGATAGAAATCGACATCCACACAACAAATTTTACTTTCACATTAATATTTTAAATATTTTCGCGCATTGGCATCACATAAAACAAACATACTGTGTAAAATTACAGCAGCCCGAGCATAGACAAACAAAACTAACTTGAACAGTTCCGGCGAACGACGAAAAACTAAATCAAGAAACCGGGTGTTACCGAGAGCTCGTTTACAAGACACTCAGACGAAATTGCGAACACGTCCAACAGCATTTAAACACCACGCAATTATGAAAGACTACATAAAAAAGACAAACAATATGCAAAGGAGTCGTTAAGAAACAAGTATCGCTGCGGCAAAGTGGGGATCGGTGTTTATATTACCGACTACGCTAACAGAGACAAACAAACAGACAAAAAAACGATTTCACTTCATCTTTTTTTTACATCGTGAAATGTAGACGTATTTAAGTGCAACCGAAATTCTCCAGGGCTGGTTTTGACATGGGCACGCGGATCTGTGCATATAGATCTGGTTTCTAGAAGGAAAAAGAAACCTACACTTTCATACGCGGGCAACTCAAAGAAAACATTACAACTTGAGCCCCCAAAATGATGGATTGCGCTTTCCACGAATCGTGTCTAGGATTATTTCTAGGGTCTTTAACCCCCGACTTGTTAAAAATTCGCATGAGAAACTTCAGTCAAACAATTGATTGTCTCGGTTAAAATATATATCGCAAAAAAATTTAATATTAGCTAGGTTATGCAATACTGCTTTTGCACTACAGTATACAAATTAGATCGTGGATTAAAGGTTTTAAATATTGGAAACTCAACAGAAAGTAAAGGAGTTTTCTAATGTGCTATTGCTTATAAAATACATAATATATTTAAAAAAATCCGTAATCACTTTATTACCAGGTAATTATACCACAAACTTACTAAAAAAACACAGGCAAAACTTGAAGTTGTTTATGTTTGCAACTTAACTATAAATAAATTCTAGACCTTAGTAATCTTCATAGTCTCGATAACAATTTGAGAAGTGGCGGGTTGAGATATAACCAATATACTGTAAGTATAGGAAAGGCGAATCTCGTCTTGATTTACGAAAGAGTCATCAAAAGGATTGAGATATATTTATGGTTAATACAGTTTTACATGATATATAAATATCAGAGTATGGCAGTGCTACCTGTTTTTTATTATTCAATAGTACATATCCCATGTTTTTTTAGATGGCTAGACTTATAATTGTAACGTGGAAAATACAGTTTCTTCTTCAATGGATTGTTAACTACAACCAATAATACGAAAACTAAGCACGCCAGAATTTTAAATTTTTGAAGAAATGTTTTGTATAATTATGTAGAAAACTATTATTTAAAAAATTGCATTCTACAAATGCAAAGGTAACGATTCATGGAGTGCACGGACGGAAAAAGAGCGTGATTATATTTTGCTGCACTGTTTTGTTAAGGCGGGTTTCTCTGCTTGATAAGATAACACCACGTCTCAAAATTGAATGGGAATTTTTAAAGCATTATTTTGGCTGATATATTTAATTTATGAACCCTGCTAATTTTTATTTTATTTTTACTAAAAACTCAGTTGTGAAACTGTCATGCAAATGTTCATATGTATATCAGGCCAATACGAGTAAGATAAAAAAAAATATTAGCTTTGTTTTTATATTATTTTTGTAACATTTCAAAAGAATTTTTAATTTTTCGAAAAAACTAAATTAACCCCATATATAATATATGTCTGAGGTTCAGATTCCGAAAGTGAGCACTTCTTTTCAGAAATGGCGCACATCGATGCTTATCAAATGCAGTGAGTGTCGTGGTCAATAAAATTAAAGACGATGTTTATGTGATTCCATGTGTGTGCAATTGTATCGACATAATGAGGAGAGCACTGAATAAAAATATTATCCAGGCAAACGTGAAACCACAATATTGACAGAGCCAACTAGAGCCCTCTGTTCATATGCAGTTCATCTCCGTCCTCATCCGAAGTTTTAATTTTCTGGGATTCTATGTTGTTTTTTTCCGTCGCAAGCGAAGAGATGGTGTTATACTTTTTTTGTATGGCAACATCCATAATATATATCCTTGGTTACATATATCAAGCATGGACGTGCCAACCGATTCACAATTAATTTGTACATTTTATTTTAACTGTAAGCAAGTTTTCGCATAACGATTGTGAAAATATGGCCGCTGCTGGCGGAAACTAATCTGTACGAACTAGCCGCTTTTTTACGATATTTTTTGTAGGAAATAACGTTTTAAATAAACAAAATAATTGCTGACCGAAAATGGACCATGGGTTGTTTTTCATCCTTTGAGCTTGGCGTGCGGTGCTACACTGATTTCGATTCGCTAGGCCCTGGACTCCACGTATCGATTCTTGTCCCTCTTGTTGAGTGCGGACATTGAAAAACAGACAGCCGCCACCGCAATCCGAGGTACAAAGCATTCCTGAGGAATTCCCACTATCGCGTTCTCTTCGCTCCAACTAATTAAAATAAAACGAGAAGACTTTCTTCTCCTTCGATTTGGGATGGTGGTACGGAGATCGTCAATTCAAAGTTCGCAGTCTTGGGTTTCTGGACGAGGCCAAATTAGCTCCGGCTTCCTTTCCATGATGTTTGCATTGACTGCCTGAAACGGTCTAGGCCTCGCTTACTAGTCTGCTCCCTCAATCTTTTCTCATTTCGATTTATTTTATTTCCTTGTTCTTACGTTTATATCAAAATTGTTCTTGGGGAAACTTTTAAATTAGGATGCCGAGCAACTTAATCAATTATCTTTCTCTAAGAGGAGACCGAAACCAACAATTTTTGCAGCTGAAATCTTATGTTTTAGGCACTGAACAACAAAACAAAAATATACTGGGAAATATTATTATTTATGAAGAATGAAAGGTCCGTTTCATTCGGAGTAGAATCTGTGACCTATGCATGCATATACACCTGTATAATTTATGGATTGTGGGCTATATACAAATATATCCGTGTTTGGTTTTATAAAGATAAATCAGAAGCAAAATGGGCCGAGATTCATTTTCCCGTTACAATAACAGAACGCAGTTAAATAACCGGCCGCTGGGCTCAAAATGGCTGACAATGAATAGCAGTGTAAGCAACAATATGTGCCAAAGCTCAGATCACTATATTAGGTGCTAAAATATAGTGGACTCTTTAGTCTTTCGCGATTCATGGTCGCATTGCGTACTATACGCTTGATGGAGAATAGAAAAATTCTACGGAGCAAAACGCGGCTTTATAACAGATACTTAAATAGTAGGCATCCCCTCAAGCGCGCCACGTAACGGTGAACTAACGCGATACATAATTTACCCACTGTCTGTTATTATAAACAGAAATACGAGAAGAATACATAAAAAAACCTTGTAAGTCATGACAAAATTACTCTCCTGGCCATTAGCTCTTTCCGACACACAATTAACAGGCGAAACAGCTTCTGAGACATTAACTAGGGAGGTGATTTTGTTTTGCGGAGACGCCTATGGCGTGCACTAGCACCTCCTTAGTTGCAATGTGGAGGGCCCAATGATCTCAGAATCAATTGGCGCAAAGCTAGGGTGCAGTGAAGTAAGAAAGTGTCATATAACAAGAACATCCACAGTTCTTATGGACGTCTTAAGTAATAAGCCGAAAGGAGGCTACCTATCAAACCTGACGGGATTGAGGTTCACCATCTAGATTATGAAAGGGAAATGAGGAAATAGCGGCGCAGACAGAAATTTTTCTCCACTGCTTATTTATAAAGTTGACGCTCAACTAGCATGCTAAATAATATCATCTCAAAAGTCGTGTAGCTATATCAGGTCATGGGAATCTTGGCGCGCGAAAGCGTTTCCTGGCAACAATGATGCAACGCCTCCAACAGAGACTGACGGCAGGAACGCCATTTTTATAAAGCAGTTAACTTATACTGCCATCATCCTCAGGAACCGTGTTATCATCAACTGTGTAGATCAGTCATTCCGTAGGCGCTTAACGATCTTGAAAAATAATGCCAAACGGATACAGTGACCAAACCCCGGTCACCGGCCTGGAAGTTGAGCGCGCGGCTGAATGAACTACGGACTTAGCACGCAGGAACAGGAAGAGCATAAGCAGGTGGTTAGAGAAAAAAACTCGGGGCGGAGAGGGGTAAAAAGGGCAAGAAAAGTAGTAGCAGGAATAGGTGGCGTAGAAAAAGTGAGCAGAAAATAGGAGGAGAAGAAACGACAGAAAAAGCGCTCTTCTCCTTCCTTAGTGTCTCAAAAATTTCAGTGCACAAGATTGTTTCCAGGTGGTGGTCAAGGGAAGAGCGCGGAGCGTCACAAAAAGGTAATGTTGTGACATGATCTGTTTTCATGGAAAACCCTGCCTTAGGCAGCACCTGAACTAAGAACACCGCCCACCCCGGGCACTGACATACCAAGGGTCATCCTGTCCTAAGCATCACCCAAACGAAAACCATCACCTACACTATAAACCTTCCTCATTTAATCGTGTTTGGCAGAACTACCAAATATGCAGACAATTATTTTTGTTTTATTGACGTCGGTACACAGTTTTTTAATGGAAATCTCATTTGACACACAAAACACTCCACCCATTGAAACTACAACTCAGAAACAGTCTAAATTTTTGGGCAAAGTTAACTCTCTTAACATTCGTTATTGTCACTTCCCGACCCCGATCCGCTTCCGCCTGGTTTTAAAAGCTCCGAAACAGTCATCCTCCACCGCATATCCACGGCAAGAGCCGTCACTCTCGACGTGGACGAACACTGGCGCCACTACCAAGAGTGCCGCACTGCCAGGTTGACACTGAACATTGACGAGGCCGTCGACCCGACACCACCGAATCTGACGTGGCCCAAGTGCCGACTTTCCGACTCCAGCCCAGTTGTTTAACACCACCTCTTGACCTGCGCGGCTTCTACACAGCAAGAAGTCTCGAGCCCTTCTGACCCTGAACCTACCTCCGACGAGACTGCGGCAGTGGAACGACCCCGCGGGCTCCACACAACCATTCTAAAAGTGCAAGGTAACTGAACATTCACCTCGTGAGTTGTTCCTTAACTGCGCTTCGACTTAAGGTGACACGGAGTATATAACGCTGATACGATGTATAAATGCACGTTACGCTCTTCCTTGTTATTGGGTGCCTCGCAAGAAGCAAGCCACCATGCAGTGGCGCGGGGTGCCTGTTGAAGACGGGACAGCGCCGATCTCGACACCTCCGTTTCAAGAACCGACACCGCGTGGCACCGTAAACAGGTTTCTACGCATAGCTTCACTTCAGGTTCGACTGAAGCCGACGCTACGATCTGACGTAGCCAATGAAGCAGCACCAAAAGTGCATTGTCACGTCGCTTGCCGCCTGTGTGCGTTTCGCAATCACCGACTGAACGAATCGCGTACAGTGAATGCGCCGCGATCCCGTCCTCATCTTCTCTGCACAATTGATTGAGCCGGTAATAGCAAACATGTAGACAACGAGAGCTGTTACTTGTTACTAAACGCTTTCTTGTACATTTTTTTTTGTGATGCCCTCATTAATCGGAGAAATGGAACGCTAGAATTGTATATTATTTCCTGGGAACGCTCTCGTGGCGGCAGCCAAACAGGGAGGCAAGTCGCCCAAGGTCAACATAAAGGCTGGACCGAAAACGCGGCGATTTTTTGCGGCCAACCTATAGGCATTGCTATGCAACGGAGTAGGCGAAAAGCGTATGTCGCCCGGCAGGCAAAATCCCCAGCCCAGCTCGTTTCGATCTAGGATGAGCGTCGCATACCTGTGGTGCGTTCGGGAATTACTACTGCTTGGCGCACGTGAACGACTCCAGACTAGCAGTCGTACTACAATAGCTAAAGTTGTCATATACCGCGTAAATTTCCTACTGGGTGAAACAAGGAGACGGCAGGCTCTTCAAATGGACCGGAAAATTCGGTTTCTTAACCTATCGCGCTACGACTTTGTGCAGCGTTGCCCCCAGATGGTGCATTTTTTTTTGTAAAATTTGCAAAGAACGAATTTATTTGAGGAAAAAGTAAAGAAAGAAAAAGGCTTAGCTCCTATGGAAACGCAGCGACGCCACCGGTCTTCATACAACACGGCGCCGTTTCGCACGGGAGACAAGAGATGGCGCAACGAACGCCGCCAACGAACGAGCATACGGCGCCGAGAGCCGGCACCTTAGCAGACGATCCTTTCGACTCAAAAGCGGCTCGCGTTCCGCAGGCGGCGATAGTCGCAGAAACAAAAACAGACGCGGTAACAACAAGGAACTGCAGTTCCTTGTCTGCTAAACAGGCCGGCACTCGACGTCGTCTGCTCGTTCGTTGGCGGCAGTTGGCGTCGCGACCGCTTGCGCCATCTCTTGTCTCCCGTGCGAAACGGCGCCGTGTTGTTTGCAGACCGGTGGCATCGCTGGGTTCATAGAGCTAAGCCTTTTCTTCTTTACTTCTTCCTCAGGTAAGTTCGTTCTTTGCAAATTTTACAAAAAAAATGCACCATCTGTGGGCAACGCTGCACAAAGTCGTAGCGCATAGGTTAAGAAACCGAATTTTCCGGTCGATTTAAAGAGCCTGCCGTCTCCTTGTTTCACCCTGTAGTTAAGAGCGTCATACAGGTAGCGACATTCTTTGAAGCGCCGACTGCGTGACGTTGCGGGTTTTAGGAAGCGAATGGTGGCGCACAGCGGAGGTTCTTACTGAATTCCGCCATTTTATTCCACCGGAGTTTGCTTTGTCATTTGTATCGGCTGTCGTTACCTGAAAAAGGAGTATCAAGGGGCTTTAGCGTAAACCAGTGTCATCACATCTCCAAAGCAGACCGACCTTACGCTGTCATAAATAAAACCACTTTTAGAGCCCAGCTCTTATGGCTCGTTCACATTTGCGAAATACGCACTCGCCGCCGACTGGATTCGCTCGCCGAAAAAAGATCGGGCCGTTCAGATTTGTTGTCGCTGGCGGAGTGCGCGGCGCAAGCGTCTCGCAGTTTTTCGAACAGACGAGAGCTGACGAGAGCTCCCAAACCTCCGCCTTGCCCGCGCACGTCTCGTCGTTATTCGTCGTTATCTTCGCCAGCTCGTCAGCGGAGATCTGACGTTCAGTAAGCGCCACTTCCCCGTGCGTTCTGATTGGCTTGCGGCGAGAGGAAACTTTTTCCGGCGGTTCAAAATTGGTCCCAGAGCGATCTTGTTCTCCGCCGGAAATTCTGTCTGCTTTCGTCGCCGGGCGTCAGAATTCTCGCGGATCCGGCCGCCGGTTCGCAAGTGTGAACAAGGCACTAGGCGTCAATTTCCGGGTTGAGCGGCGTCGGCGTCGCCGTCAGCGTCGGCGTAACCGTGCGTGTTGCATTATTGGACGTCAAAGTTTCCCCGCCAAATTTAGCATGGAAATTTTTCTGCTAAATTTAGCGGGCAAATTCTCCCGCTAAGTTTAGCGGGTTAAGTTTCCCCGCTAATTCAGTGGGGAAATTGACGTCACGTCACCTCAACGCCAATTCAATTTCCCCGCTAAATTTAGCGGGGAAAATGACTTCACGACTTCGTGTCATGTCGCCCCAAAAAAAACTTCAGCGGCAGGAAGAGAGGAGGAGGAGGAGAAAAGGAGGAAGAGGGGAGAACATTGAAGGAGGGAGGAGGAGGAGGAAGAGTAGGAGGAGAGGAGGGTACAAGGGAAGAAGGGGGCATACACTCCCCCTGTATTCTCCTCTCCTCCTCCTCAAGAGCTGCGCTCTAGTTTCGCATTACAGAGATTTGTAAACGTCTTTCAGTTTCTGTTTTGTTGTTTCGTTGTATTCGGGTTAACTGCGAATTCGAATTTGAGCAAGCGACCTCCCTTGCTCTGGCTGTTTCACTGGGAGCAAAGTCATGGTACAGCTCTTCGGCGGCCACCAGCATAGCGCTCCCACGAAAAAGTAGACGATTGGCACGTTTAATTGAATATCGTAGTCAGACGGGCACGTGCAAAGGCATTCAAAATAAACACCTCTAAAGTATCGGCGAAGCCGCCCTCTCGGATCAGCCCCAAATTGCAAGTTGATTCGCGGATTTTTTAAAAATGTTTATTTCTGAACACCTTTAAGATGCCCGTGTGGCAGGGGTTTAGCCTAGTGAGCACTATACTGTCATGAACAGTATGAGCGGGAACGCAGGAGCACGTAAGCTTCGACACATGTTAATCTACCTTTAGGTTGATTAAACACCGCAGTAGTGGAAGGGTGGGGTAAGGGGGAGGGGAGGCTGCAAGGGTGAGCACATTGAAGAAAGCGCTCACTCTATAGTTTTAATCAGCCTCGATGTAGTGCGACATGTATCAAAGGCCATGCACTCCAGTGTTCCCGGTCACACCCTTTGTGATCTTACATCTAAAAGTACTTTGGGTGTCCGGGCGGTGTGTTCCCACCCAGAAAATTTTAGCCACTTGGAGACCGAGATTTCTGATCCACTCGCACCTAGCGCTCTTCGCCTAAAGCAAGACAAAGGCGTCGTGTAAACATAACACGTTGAAGTTGAGCTAGTTGGTACATAATGCAAAAGTAAATGGTCAGCTAGAACGATAGGGACAAAACAGAGACAGGGAGAAACAGAGACATACACACCGCAGCGGTGTGCATGTCTCTGTTTCGCCCTGTCTGTGTTTTGTCCCCATCGTTCTAGCTGACCGATTACTTTTGCACTGTGTACATATCCAGCGACCGGCTACCCAAGCCCCAGTGTGAAGGCCGGTTCACAAAGCGCCGTTTTCCTTACGTTTTCTTACGTTTTGTACAAGTCACCAAAACCTTGTTGTTTTCGAACGCCACGTGCCAGGCTATCTCATTGAACTGTTAACTACGCTTAAAATAAAGCACAACTGTACCGGTGACTTGTACGCAAGCTTTAATAACGTAATGCAACGAATGAAATCGGGACCATGTGAACAAGCCTTCACGGGGCGGTAAGTGTTCCTTATGTTTTTTCGGATGTGCGTGTCCAGTTAAATGCAGACCCTTCTGGTGGAAAGTGTTTGCTTCACGTTATACTTATTGTTTGGGCATGCAGCGAGGTACCCGTCCGTATCTTCATCCGACACTTTGTCGTCATTTTTAAAAACAATTGTACATGTGTAATGGAGGCTGAGGAATGCGTAAGAGCTTGTGAAGCCGTTTTCTTCTAATGAACTGGAGATATCAGCAAACGTAAACATTTCTGGACACCTAAATCTTCGCACACGGGGATCGCAAGATTTAGTCGCGAGTGCCCATCACATGACGCAATTATATCTGCATTTTTAAAGTGCCGATACAACCAAAACTGTGATCTTCTGATTGCGTACCGTTTTATAATATTCCGTACAGTATTTTATGTAGTACATATGTTACTAGAAATTCGTATTCTATCTGTGTTGCGAAAAACGTCGTTTTCTATATTATTCGTATGCAGCCCGTAGCTTGGTCTAGGGTTCTTAAAATATATTGACGTCTAAGGTTTCAGTCATGCCAATTTTTTTTTCACGTGACTAAAACGCAAAAAAATAAATAAGATATATATAAAAATATGCCATACCTGTATATTGATAAGGGAATGAGCTAACCTATAGACAGGTACCTTGGCTGCGGTTAGTAGCACATATAGTGTTTGTTTCACTTGCAGTGTGGTTTTCATTTTCAGGAAAAACGTAGCTCTATCTCCTTAGGACCGCCTTTTGTGAACTCTTGTATCAAAAATAATGCTTCAACACTGCTTTTATTTTTGAAGAATCACGGGACTGACATCATGTGACACTCCCTCCGTGACTTTACGTTAATTTAGAATCTTTAAGAAAAAAAACGCAGAATACACGTTGATAATTAACTACGTGGATTTGTTTTCTATTTTTTTGTTCGTTTAATATTTGTTCAGCTAAATTTCCGTGTTGTATATGAAATTCTGTCCTAAGGACGTACATGCAACATATTGCTAATATACTATTCGCCTCATTAAAGTATCTTCGTGATATAGCGTTCATCCTACTTTCCCGTTAAAATATATTGTCTTCTATGTACATAGTGAATCACTGTTAGATGGTTAAAAAAAGATGCCGCGCAATAGACAACCTTTCTTGCAGACACGTCAGAAAGCATTTTATGCAATCACGCGCAAGGAAAGAAAATAAAAAAGGAATGTAGAGCACACGAGAGCCAAAACGTTCAGTCCTCACGCGTCGCCTTACCTTCGCACGGATTCGTGTCGGATTGCCTCCCCCTCGCCAGCGTCTCCAGGTTCAATTACGTCGGCAGCCGTGAACGCCACGTTCTCGACGCCTGGCTTTGGTCGCCAAGAAGAAGAGGCCAGTCTGGCGTCCGTCGCCGCCGGTGTGCACGCGCGGAACCGAGCTGTAGCTCGGGAGGCTTTAATTAGAGCTGATTTATAGTGGAGCTAGCGGCGCTAACTGTCGACGCGCTCTCGCGCCATAAATGGGGACGGTTCATCGGCCCCGGTCATGATGGAAAAGGAACAAGGCGCCGTAAATTAGCCCAGGTCGCATGCACCCGCGGTTGGGTCGTAGGCGGATGATCTCCGTCGCTGGCAACCCAGGTGCGACAAGGGTACTTGTTCCTCGAAGATACTTTATTACTTTTAGAGTTGAAACGTGCTTTGGCCAGTTTCTCTCATGATTTTGTAAAGCCGCATTTCGTTAAGCCGTGGCCTATGACGTTACCTGACTTCAGTTTCACCGCTAGACTTAGCGGAAACATTGACGTGACGTGACATAGACGCCAATTCAGTTT
Organism: Ixodes ricinus; assembly: GCA_037355805.1. Lineage (NCBI taxonomy): Eukaryota > Metazoa > Arthropoda > Arachnida > Ixodida > Ixodidae > Ixodes > Ixodes ricinus. The sequence continues at coordinate 55,279 of JAZHYW010064598.1, forward strand.
CTCCGCTAGATTTAGCGCTAAAAATAACATCACACGATTTCATGTCATGGGACCTATACACAAATTCAGTTTCCCCGTTAGATTTAGCGGGAAAATTGGCGTCACGTGGCCTCAACGCCAATTCGCTTTCCCCGCTAAATTTAGCGGGGCAGATGGTGCCACTTCACTTCGTGTCACGTGACCTAGACACAAGTTCAGTTTCCGCGCTAAATTTGAATGGGGAAAGTCACGTCACGTGACTAGATATCACGTGATGCTAGAACGTATCACCTATGCTACACAATTGCCTAGAAATTTGTCGTGCAATTTTTCTTTTCTGTATTCGCGTTTTTCGGGTTGAGTTTAAGCATCCTGCATTCACAGACAGCTTAAGAAACGAAGGGTGCGACGAGATCCCAACATGTCACTATTGCTCCGCAGAATGTAATTGTGACGTTAAACGATATAAAAAGAAAACGGAGAAGGACGAATTTTGGAGCAAAAATTGTGAACTGAAAATCCCGCTTTTCTTAAACTGTCGCTGACTCTATTATGGCAAAGTCAAAAATCGTTTTATTTGGACAAACGTCTAGATGACAGGAATCTCGAAACGTTTTGGCTAAGGGGCCGGATGGGGCACTTACTGGAGGCTCGCAGAGCCGGAAAATAAAATAAGAAAACAGAAATCAGGAAAGGCTAAAGCACTAAACCTAAATGAGCGTTTAAATACAGAAACGTAGAACTAAAGCCAAATATTTAAACGAATGGAAAGTGGATATACTTTACTCGCATTCATTCATTCATTCTATTCATTCATTCATTCATTCATTCATTCATTCATTCATTCTATTGTTTATTTATTGTGCCCATGAACAGCTTTCGCCTTTGTAACGATGCGCTTAATTTGCATCGTGGATAGACATATACTTTATTTTGATTTAGTTCAAATGGTTGTTTATTATTCTATTAAACATAATTGCAGTTCAGGAAGCTCACTAGACGTGAATCAAAGCGCGTAGAAACTTTGGTATATTCGCACAAGGCAGAAGGCTAATGAGAATGGTAGATCTGAAGATAACAATATTCGATGGTTTTGACGCAGGACACTAACCAGGATTGAAAACGCAAAAAAGAATTCAACATAGTTGCAGGGACACGCAACGGGGGTCTGCGATCGGACTTGTACCGTTCTCAGTACGAGTAATTAAATTACTCATTATCGATTACTTTTGGAGTCGTTTTGTAATGTTTTGATTACATGTGTTAGGAAGTAATCGCAACAGTATTGTGATTACTTTTCGAAGTACTAAAAGTTCCTCGCAACTTTTACCTTTTTTCCTCCTCTTTCTTACTGCGCTCTTTGTTCGTACAAGATGTCTTCCAAGGAATCCTCGAACAAGAACTCCGACAGGAGGATGGTATACCGCAATTGGTGAATTAAAAGATAAGTGGCTCATAATCCTGCGATTCTAATACAATCAACATGAGTACGCATGACCCGTTTTCAAACAGGGTGGAAACACTGCAAGAAGCGAAGTTATGCGAGCGAGCTGGTTCGAATTCAAAATCTAAACTCCGGTACAAAGAGAGAGATAATTGTGCCTTTCGTTATATTTCTTATTTTTTCGGGGTTTAGACTATGAATAGTCGTTTTGAACGTATAAAATAATCGGATAAGTACCGTTTACTTTTTTCGAGTAACATTTGGTCTCGAATAAGCGAGCAATCTAATTTTATACTTTTTTTTAAGCGAAGTGTCTGTAATTGTAATTAATTACATTTTTCTTAATTACGTGTACGAGACTGCTACGAATAGTAATGCTTGTGATGACGGTCTACAATAAATATTATGGCGAGAGAACCCGAGTTCTAATGCAGTCGTATCACATCATTTTTTATATCCTCGTATGCTTGTTTGGTGGGCGTCGCTGTGCCGTCTTTTTGTGTGTGTGTGTTTTTTGTGCGTGCGCTTCATTTTCTGTTTGCGTTGCGGGCCGGGCGTCACTAGCAAGACGACAGCCATGCGCAGGCCGGATCTGGAGATCCCTCGTCAGTGCTGGCGTTTACGTGTTACAAGTAACTGCGTTAGCTATAACGCCTTACTTTTTTGGTACCGTAGTAACCAACTCGTTACTTTTTCGAAAAAGTAACGGGTTTCGTAGTTACGTCACTTATTTCAAATAACGCGTAACTGTAGTTTCGTTACTCGTTACATTTTCTTCCCGAAACGTAAAAAAAAGCCTACCTAAATTTTGTTCGTCGTTTCTATACTTGGTTTTACCTCAAGTCCAGACACAGCCAAAGCTACGGGCTGATTCGACCAATCAGACAGCGACAAAAGTGCACCGTCATGATGTTCGCCATGTTTCTGAACGTGTTATATCATCGCTGAGCGAATCATAAACAAAGAAAGGAGCAGCGACTTGCGCTTTGGACGCTGCTTGATTGATCCCAATAGCTCGTAGCGTCGGCTGTGTCTGAACGTAAGCTGAAACGAAGTATAGGCCTAATGTCATTAATTATTACACTCAATCCACCTACGTTCAAACATTTCACTGTCTTTTCCCCAAGCAAAAAGTCACTCTTTAGAAAAAACCCTGCGCCCACGCCCTTCGCCCAAATGCTAAAAAACGGTGTCGCCAAAAAATAAAAAAAAAACACGTTCTTACCGTTTATTTATAAAAAAAAATGTAAGGCAAGAGTATTGTGCGTTACTTTTTTACCGGTAACGGTAGCGCGTTCCTTTTAGTTTCATGTAACGTAGGTCGGTCACGTGTCCTATTATTTGGGATGTAACGAGTAACGTATTTTGTTATTTTATTTTTCGATAGCGCCCACAACACTGCTTCTGGTCTGGGAGGATCGGTCAAAAGGCGACTCATGTTGCCCGACTAGGCCCCGCCCTCCTGTACAGTTTGAAGAACAGCAGCCCGAGACAATAAAAGTAAAATATAGAAATCGAAACGACACTTTAGATATCTGTTTTTTGTTAAAACGAATCAATAAGCGTCATTTAAGAGGATTTGACCCTCATTAAGTTGGGTTCGATTTTCCCAAGCTCTTATTCTCAAGGCGCGTGCAACGATTCCTAGCTTGCATTATTCATTTTCGGAGATTGCTCGCTGTTTCACATTTCTCCCGTGTTAAGCTCCGGATTATTATGGGTCGGTGGTCGTACTGCGGCAAAACATAATCATGTATCTGCTTCTATCGAAATGTAATTTCGTAGTGCCATTGTCGTTTTACCTGATTAATTCAAAAATCATGATTATAAATTACCTCTTTGCAGCTCTAATTGACGTGATACCAATATAAACAATCGCTGCTCCAGGAAGGCATTTTTAAATAGTAAGAACACTAAACAACTTCCAGAGTTGTTTGTTCTAATATTTCACATATAGCGCCAAGTTAAAGAAGTCCAAAATATTCTTTCTATTCACGGCCCTATTAAACGAAACAAACCGGCCTGCATCTTTGAAACGTGCCGCCGTTCTCAACAACCACCTAACACGAACACTTCTATCGAATAAAACCTGCAAACAAATATAAGCGTCAAATATGACACGTACGAGTATGATCAGGCAGGCAGCACATAATGAACTTCCTCCAAGTATAGCTAAATGCATATTTCATATATCAAATGTTTTACGCAGTGAGTCCTTCTCTACAAGTACCCAAGTAAAGTATAACTTGGGATATCTGTTGGGATTTTTAAGGCATTACTTCCCTACTTCTCGTGCGTTTTACATTAGGCACCGTTCTGTACACACAGAATACCCTTGTGAACAGCTCAAGCCCGAAACGATTTCCACACAATTAAGTATAAACGTGACTGTATATATTAACGTGACCGTTGTGTTACAATGCCCACGTTAGCAGTTCTGGTGTATGTAGAGAGAGCGAAAACAATAATCTACACACGTTTGGGTAGATCTTTCGTAGATATTTCCGGGTCAATTATTTATGATGAGGTGCGCCCCAGTCGCATTAATTCTTTAACACCAGACGCACCGGCTCCGGGCTGTCACTTGGAGAGAAGTCGTTTGCCTGCGTGACTAATGCCTACGATTCCCTTGGGCAGCGTGAATGTTTATTCTGAGAGCCACGGGTCAGTGGACGAGCAATACATGTTCAGCTCGCGAGGCATGACCTGGATGAACGTCATTGGCTAATGCGTTTTCACGAGCTTCGCGATGAGATAAACGACGGTGGATGTGGGAGATAGTGAGAACGTTCACCTTGTTGTGCTTGGTATTAAGGTTTGTTATTTACATCGTATCGCGCACGCAAATTTCGTCACGATCACCAAAATACTTAGCTAATATATGCTAGTGTGTCTGAGTGTGCTTCTGTTTTTCGCGTTCATAGTGCCATAGAGTTTGCGCAACGTGATCATCAGTTGTTTCTTCTTGGTATCGCGTAGCTCAAATGATCTCTTCAAAAGTAATGGTGGATTCTTGTGTAGTCAGTATTTGTGTTTTTATAAAAAACGTAAAAGAAGGGTTAATGCACTGTTAAACCGTTTTCACTTCATTTTCTTTCTTTTTGCAGCATACGCATATTTATATGTGGAATGGACCTTTTCCGAGAGGCGTTTTGCTCACGCGCGAGCGCCCGATGCCAAGCGGCGGAAGTCGGCACGAGAAATTGAGGAAATTCGGAAGGAGGCTGTGGATTAGCGAGTAGAACGCGTAATTGCAGCATATATATAATTGTGTTACACAAAAAAGAAAGTGGGCGAAAAAACACACGACGTTTGGGTGGACGCCACGGATTTAAAGTCGCGTTGGTCGCGCGACGAGTCAACAACTCCGTAGGGAAAAAGTACCTAGAATGGCGGCTGTGCCTCTAATTGCCGTAGTTTGTCAGCTTTGCAACCTGTGCTTCACCGGAATCACCAGTTCTTTACGACTTCACCGCCTCTTCCTACAGAGTACAGTCAATCCCCCTCTCGCGACCGTGCCTATGGTCACCCAACTTTTGAGAATCCGCCAGATTGAGCGAAAGTTTCCTATTTTGTGATTGGCCGTCCCTCAATGGGGTGGGGCGCCGGCGGCCCCCTCTCCCGTCGGCGCCGGGACGTAGAACACCGTCGTTCGGCTCATTTCGGCTTCGGCGGCCCGATTTCGGCCTGAAACCGGTCCGAAAACCCTCTCCCCGGTGGGAACGCCACCCGGCTCTATCGCCGGGACGGGGTAAAAAACGGCTGTGTGAATGAGGCCTTATGCTTCTGATTGCCTACAGCCACACCCGTCCCGCGCCGTTGCCATCGTTGCTCGCTGCTCGCAAGGTTAACTTGTTTTTCGCGGGTTCCCCCTGGTTCTCCCTACAAAGCCTATCGCGAGGTATGGAAGTCCCTACCCAGGTAGCACGCCAGAGGAATGCCGAACTTGGGCAAAGGTCTGGCAAACATAAGGGCCAACTTTGGCGCAGTTAGGTTTTGCACCATGGCACTCATCAGTGCCAAAGTACGGTGCCTAGCTATAGCCTTAGTTGGGCGATCCTAAGGCATGCCAAAGTTGGCTCTTCTCTAATAGGCCAGAGGAGCGCCAAAGTTGGTGCCATACTTGAGCCATGACTGCCATAGTAAATCCTAATCTGGGAATTCGGGGCCTGCCAAGGTTTGGCGTTTTTCTGGTACGCCACAGGAGTGCCATACTTGAGCCATAACTGCCAGAGCAACGCCTAATTTGGGTATTTGGGACGTGCCAAAGTTTAGCTTTTCTCTGGTCCGTCACAGGAGTGTCGATGTAGTGCCATACTTGAGCCATAACTGCCAGAGCAACGCCTAACTTGGGTATTTTGGACATGCCAAAGTTTGGCATTTCTCTGGTCCGCCACAGGAGTACCGAACTAGTGCCATACTTCAGCCATAACTGCCATAGTAAATCCTAATTTGGGAATTAGGGGCATACCAAAGTTTGGCGTTACTCTGGTCCGCCACGGGAGTGCCAACGTTGGTGCCATACTTCAGCCATAACTGCCCTAGTAAATCCTAATTTGAGAATTCGGCCCAGGTACCACGCCAAAGAAACGCCCAACTTGGGCAAAGGTCCGGCAAACGTAAAGGCCCAACTTTGGCCCAGTTACGTTTTGCACCATGGCGTGCAAAGTACGTTGCCTAACTATAGCCCAAGTTGGGCGATACTAGGGCATGCCAAAGTTTGGCTTTTCTCTGGTCCACCAGAGGAGTGCCGAAGTAAGTGCCATACTGGAGCCATAACTGCCAAAGCAACGCCTTTTAGATTTGAGGTATTTGGGCACATGCCAGAAGTTTGGCTTTTCTCTGGTCCGCCACGAGAATGCCAAAGTAAGTGCCACACTGGAGCCGTGACTGCCAAGCAACGCCGAATTCGGGTATTTCGGATGAGCCAAAGATTGGCTTTCTCTGGTTCGCCACTGTCGTGCCAAAGTAAGTGACAGACTTCAGCCATAACTGCCGAAGTCAATCCTAATTTGGGAATTCGGGGCATGCCGAAGTTTGGCTCTTCTCTGGCTAGCCACTGAAGTGCCAAAGAAGTGCCAAAAGTGCAGAAGAAAGCTCAGAGGCCTGCCAAAGTTTGGAATTTCTCTGGTGTGCAACATAAGAGCTCTTTCACGCGCTCCAGTAAAAAATCTTAAATTAAATAAGCGTTGGAAACACGATGGTCAGGTCTCACCATCGGCGTTCGCACGCAGCACGGCGGTACTTGGCAGTGTAGTGCCAGTACCGGCTGAAAGTCGGTTCCAATCTCTCTCAAATGTCTAGTTTTGCCCCGACCGTTCAATATCAGGCAGGTATTGCCGTAGAGTCGTTTTTCCCCGGTCTAGTGTTCACGCAATATCGTGCGAAATACTCTACGATGCGTCAGCTCCGTATTGGCCGCACGTCGTGCAAGTCTGTGTTGTGTAGGACGTTCAATATGATTTGTCTGATATCAGTAACATACACGGACGAACGAATTTTTTTCGAACGCTCCCAGAAGCTTATTAAATCACTATCATTCCACACAACGTATTCTCGACATATTTACAAAGGTCATACTTCTCTCTAAAATAAAAGCAAATGATAAAATATAATTAACACTAATTTTATACCTAGCAAAACTCATAAATTAAAACACAAAAAACCGCGAAGATTGAGAAGAAAGCAGAACTACTATCAGAAGCATACTTCCAGTGGGCTTACTAATAAAAGGGATATCATGTAATCCTTGATACATGCATAATTCAACTCAGGCAGCCCGAAAACACAGTCGGGACAGAAGGTTGCGCACATTCAACTGACGTTTTGTCGTCGGCGAGGAGTAGTTTTTTTTTCGAAGCGCGTTTAACAAACACAGCACAATAATTCCACGAACGTATTCCGGCCGTTTACAACCAAAAAGCACGGCCGCGTCTGCAACGCACGAAAACAGCAGAACACTGAAGAGCCCATTTCGGAAACCGGACGTACGTGGCCCGCCTATTTCTATAACTTGTACTACTTGAACGTGTTGGTGCTTTTTAAACATTTAGAAAGTATAGACACATAAGGGACGATGCAGACAGGAAAATCTTTCAACTTCTACAACATTTATTTTCGGCTTCAAGCTCAAAGCCCGCCCGCTCCGTGAGAGTACGGGAAAGGGAAATCTAGGGGGAAGGAGAGGAAGCGGAGGGAGTGAGGAAGTTGCCAAACGAGGAAGGGAGAGGAGGGAAGGGGGCTCGACTGGGGTGAGGGATAACGGAATGAAAGGAAAGGTTGCTTCTGCCGGTGACCTTGCCACCTTGCCTAGTCTGTCAGCGTTCGGCTTCCATTGTGGGCCTCAGAAAGATAATCTCATTTCTTAAGAGCGAAATGGAAGGGGTGCTCATGTTTTGCGAGCTTGTCGCCATCCGATAGGCCTTAATTATTTCTCTTCCGACTCGCTCGCAGTGGCCTCCCATGGCTGTCGTGCCGGCGAAATTAGGAGGGCAGCCGGGACACTTTCTCCCGTGAATGACGATCGGGAGCTGAGAATCCGAAGCAGCTTTTTCGGCGTCCATTTGATGTTCTCGGGGTTGGTCGTTGAGGCATCGCCCCGTTTGCCCAATGTACCTGGCTCCGCAGGACAGGGGGATCGCGTACACACCGTCATGGAGGCGGTGAACTTGCTTGACGTGTTTTTTGGTTCAGCTAGGTTGTGGGGTCCCTTCTCAGTTGACGACCCTACACCTGTCGCCGAGTCTCGATTTGCACGTGAAAAGCACTTTTGACTCGTATTTTGAGGCAAGAGCTTTTAGACGGGAGACCAGCCTAAGCCAACAGTGTGCACGGCTTCCGAAAGCTGGCTACCCTAAAGGTTTGTTTTTGGCTACCTCTTGAAAATTAGCTACAAACCCCCGGGCCAGCCCAACCGCCGAGACTTCATCCGTCACCAAAAGACCGGCCTGTATTCCATACATAGCAAGTTTTAGTAGACCGTGTTTCTCCTCCGCTAAGCCCCTCCGCTACTAGGAACTATACAGCCAAGCGAGGCCTTCGGCATGCAGGCGCAGTGGCGGTTTTTTTGTAGAGGAGGGCTAGCGGAGGGGGAACACGGTCTACTAAAACTCCCTAATAATAGAGAGTTTTAGAATAGGGCGCCCCAACGTTCGGGTTCTCCTAGGAAATTGGAAGACACAAACGCAACAAGGTTGGCGTCGAGGGCTTATAGAATAGGGGTTTTCCAACGCAGCGCGCGCTTACGTTTCCCGCTAGCAGCGCCAATGCGGCTAACAAGCGTATTAATCTAAAAAAAACGTAACACATGTGCGCTTAGCAAGTACTTTTTGTTTACAAATATTAGTTATGGTAAATTCTAGTCAAGCCGGCTAAAACAAGAGGCATTATAAAATCAGTATAAATGTTGTTGTCAGTATTTAGCCGAAACAATCCAATCCGTAGCGCTCTAATTTGGCGCTCGTACTCAAATTTTTCGGGGCATTCGTAAGAGCTTTCACCGTCTGTCGCCGAAGATTTAGGCCTTCAACTATGCCGAAACTGCGACGAACGTGAGCGAGCATACTCTGCGAGCAGCTGCTCTATTTAGATCTGGGCTGGAGCGACTTTGAAGCTTTGAAATACTTGTTTTCAAGCTGCAAGTATCGTGCCACGAACGAAATCCACTTGAAGCCACGGAGTAGCAATACATTGCCATGTCACCGGTTACCGCGTCTCTTTATGCTTAGGAACGGCCAGAATCATGGACGATCTTTGAAATGGGGCGAGCCCACCACTCATTCTTTGTGACTTGAGCGAGACAAAGCAGAGCGACAGCCGGTTGCAGCATTCATTGGCAATGAAATTGGCTACTACTGCAGCGACCTTGAACATATTTGCTCCGAAGTGAGAGGAAAGGGCACCGCCATGTGTGCCGACGCCACCCGGCCCCACGCTATTTGTCGAATTTTGCGTTGGGGCCGAGCGCCAGCCCAAAATCACAAACATTGTCTGCGTTCTGCGCATGCGCAGGGGTGTTAAGCTGTTAATATTAAAATTGTTTCACAAAAAAAGTTTAATATTAATATTGTTCTACAAAAACAAACCATGTTCATTATTACTTAAACATGTTTAAAGTGTTAAATTAGAAAGTATAACAATGTTAAAGACATTGGGTCACGAATTCGATTGTAGGTGCAAGCTAGCCGCCCAGAGAAGTGTACAGCTTTTAATTTGCGTCTTCTCGTTGTATTAAAGATGTGCGGCGCAAAGTAAAAACTAAGCTCATAAATATATTCAATATAGAATGTATTATAAATGAATATAAATATTCTTCACTCAATTTTTGGCTTCCTTCGAAGTGCATTCATGGCAATATAGAATAAAAAATTCACTTATTTCTATTCTAGTACCTTATTAATAGCACCAGGCTGTGTTTTGTAATAAGGTTGATAGCTGGGCTAGTTGGTAATCGTTGCACATAATGGAATAAAACAGCGCAAAGATACAAAAAGGAAGAGACAAACCAGACCGGACAGAGCGCTCTGTCATGTCTGGTTTGTCTCTTTATTTTTGTATCTTTGCGCTGTTTTATTCCATTATGTGTTTTGTAAAGGTGAACGAAAATAAACATTTAGCAGAAGGTCAGTTTTTTGTTGTTTCTTCTCACAGAAATTCAATACCTTTATAAAAGTGGCTGATCAAAAAAAATTGACCAGTCACGATAATATTTATTTAATCGCGATGTAACAATTGCATTTAGTAAAGAAACAGACCAGACGTACATTTCCGCGTAATCCCATTAACATATACGCTTCTCCGTTCATCCAGAAGATTCGCGTTCACTCTAACCCCGAGCGTAAAATTATAAGGAGGCCAGAATGAGCTTGCCTTTCCCAAACATTCTATGTCACTAGGTCGAATATTTAGGATGACGAACATAGTATATAAAGAGCCGAGCGCCGCATTGCCGATTCATTAATCCATTCTTCCTCACCATAACAAGCTGTTACGCCGACGCACGGCCGCTTGCTGGTGCCGCCGTCGACACTTGCTGCTTCGTTCTAGGCGTTTGTTCTTCTTTATTTATTTTGGCACAAGTTCGCTTCATAAAATTTTTAGTTCTGTGCCTTTTCTCCTGACTCAGCCTCTGTCATTCGTGATATTCTGTTGGAGGTGCGGGCACCACAACAAATGAACCCCACTTCTCCGAGAGCCCTAGTACTAGCCCGCTCCCCAGCGAAATAATGTTTTTTTGTTAGTAGGGATCTCAAGCACGAACAAGCCTCCGCTCTCAAGGCAAACTCCCGGAATTTGGTCTCTTGCCAGCCAAGAGCAAGCCTAACCTGTCGACGAGACAAGCCATGAGCACCCAGTCGCAGCAGATCTCGACCGCTCCGTCCGTCGTCTTTATGCCTGCCGCCACAGACAATCCGTCGCCATTCCATGGCGAGGCTCATGAGGATGTGGCGGACTGGCTTTATCATTACGAGTGCATTGCCCGTCATAAGAGAGGGGCTACAAAACAGCACCTCCAAACTCTCCACTTATCCTTGGAGAAAACAGCGAGGCACTGGTTCGAGAACCACGAGGCCTCCCATACCTTGTGGGACGCCTGCGTTACCGAGCTTAAACGGACGTTCATGCGTTCATGAATCAGCAGTGTTGGCAGCGGGCCGAAGACCTTCTCTAGGTGATGACTCAGAAACCCCAGAAAACCATCACCAGCTTTGTCGAAGATGTCTATGCGCCTTAAAAGCCGTGCAGACCCTCAAGCCACCGAGGTGAAAATACTGCGCGTTCTTATGAGAGGCGTGAAGAGCGACATGTTCGGCAGTCTTATCCTCAACCCTCCAACGAGAGTCGACGGGTTTGTTGCCGAAGCGACAAACATTGAGCAGGCGCTAACGGCCCGAGCTCGCCGCTATCATCGGCTCAACGACTCAACGACGTCTCAACTCTGGCATGGGTCCGCTCCGAGTTCAGTACCAGCACCGACGAGTGTCGCGAGATCATCCACGACGTTGTTCGTGAAGAACTCAAGAATCTGCTGCTGGCTGCCGATCTCCCGGCATCGCTGTCCATTGGCGAAGTCGTGCGAGAAGAACTCCAGAGAGCCATTTAAACCACGAGCTCCTGTCAACCGTACGCCGCTCGAGCAGCCGACGGTAACTTACACCACAATCGCCCGTCAGCAACCACTTCCTCCTCGCGCCTATCCGCGACGCCCCGACGTCAGTCTTCTGCGCCGCTGTAAGGCCGACGCCACGACGACCAGGTCCAATACGCCTGCCAGGAACCCGACGCACCCCGGAAGACCAACGTGTGGCGATCGGCCGACCAATGTCCTATAGGCTACTACTGAGGAAGGCCAACTACGTGTATGGACGTAGCAGCTTCCGCCAGAGGGGGTGGAGAGTGTTTGCACCTAACGATCCTCGGCCCCGCCTTGGAGAACCAACCACTAAATGATATCGAAAAGTACTTGCACCGTCCGCCGTCTCCGGAACACGGTTCTTCCCGAGGATCCCGATTGCTATCGCCACGACGCCAGGCACCGCATCCTCGTAGGTCCTACCGTGAAAGCCTGTCCCCATTTACCACCGGGAAAACTAAGCGCGGCAACCCTTGGAGGTGTGGTTGCCGTAGGCCGACGACCCAAAGAGCCCCACAGATACGCCGGAGAGCTCCTACTCGACGCCACGCATCGAAACGACGCTTCTGCAACAGTGCCCAATAAGCTCAACCTTGTCATCCACGGCCACGAAGCGTTGTCTCTCGTGGACCCCGGAGGGGACTACCTCGTTTCGAGGGGGAGACACTAGACGCCCCCGAAATGTAAAAACGACGTGGGACGGAGCTCAAATACGAACCACCGGAGGGCACTTAATTACACCAGTCGGGAGGTGCACCGCTCGTGTCAAAATTTTAGGTGATACCTGCCCGGTGAACTAAACAGTTCTGCACGACTGTGCGAGGCACGTTATCCTCGGGATTGATGTTTTTGCGAGTAAGGCGCTGTCGTCGACTTAGGAGAAAAAAGTTGACACTCGAAAAACCTGTCACGCTGGAGGATTCCAAAGTAACGGCAGCTGTGGTCTGAGTCCTCGGCTTCCACGTAAACCTGCGACCGCGTTCGAGCGTTCTTGTACTTTTAGGCAGCAAGGCAGCGACTTGCGGGGAAGCTATTTTCGAAGGCAGCGTTCAACTGCTTCTGGGAAAAATAATCAGCATCGCACGAGCCATTGCAGATTTCAAAAAAGGACGTCCGACTGTTCTCGTGACGAACTTTCGACAGCAGTTGCAGCACATAACGAAGGGTATTACCGTGGGATACATCAAGCAAGTTAAAGCGGCAGCCGCCACTACCGCAATCTCCGAGCAACCTTCGCCGTCACAGTACAATAACACGCCTACTTCGCTGCTCGATGTCGACCCCGAGCTGCTCGCTTCAGAACGGCGACGGCTAGCTGAACTTCTCAGAGTTCAGCAAGTGCTTCGCGATGTTATCAGTGGTGTGACAAACGACGGTAGCGAAGCTCTGCATCATTAGTAACAACGACGCACTGTTTATTCCCCAGTCGCCATACCGGGCCTCTTTAAAATAGAAGGATGTTGTACAAGAACAGGTTCAGAAAATGCTCGACGACGACATTGTTCAACCTTCAAGTAGTCCATGGGCGCCCCCAGTTGTCCTTGTAAAGAAGAAAGAAAAAACATTGCGTTTCTGCCTCAACTACCATCGACAAAATGCCGTGACGAAGGAAGATGTCTATCCACTTCCCTGAATTGAGGACACACTAGATCGGCTGCACCACTCCTGATATATTTCGTCAATCCACTTGAAGAGCGGCTACTAGCAGATCGAATTCGACAAACGACATTGCGAGCAGACAGCCTTAGTTACGCCGGACGGTCTTTACGAATCCACAGTAATGCCCTTCGAACTGTGCCCAGCACCGGCAAAAGTTCAGCGTGTTATGGACACTGTGTTGGCTGGCCCTAAATAGGAACTCTGACTCATCTGCCTTGACGACATCGTGGTACTTTCAAGCGACTTTGACGAGCTCTTGAGGTGACTTCGGGTGGTGCTTCGAGCCATCAAGATTGCCGCCCAACTGACACTAAAGTCGACAAAGTGCCGGTTCGCCTATGGTTAAATGAAGCTTGTAGGCAATGTCGTGAGTAGCGAAGGTGCATGGCCTGACCTTGCAAAGACCTCCGCCGTAGCCGAGTTTCCCTCGCCAACGGACAAGAAGGCCACCCGAAGGTTTCTTGCTATTTGCGCCTTCTCTAGACGCCTATGATTCTCGTCTATTTCGACCAATTTGCAGCCACCAAAATTCACACGGACACAAGTAATACAGGACTTAGCGCAGTGCTCGTTCAAGTGGAGGAAGGAACAGAAAGTGTAATTGCCTATGCCAGTCGGACGCTCTCCAGGGAAGAGAGAAATTACTCAACGACCGAGAAGATATGCCATGTGCCGTCGTCTGAGCGATAGCGCAAGTTCCGCCCGTACCTGTGCGGACGCCCTTTCCGAGTGTTCACATACCACCACCTGCATTGTTGGCTCGCAGACTTGAAGGATCCCTCAGAACTTCTTGCGCGGTAGAGTTTTCGACTTCAAGAATTTGACGCATGTGTGGTCTATAACTCCCGCCCAAAGCACAGTGACGCTGATTGTTCGTCGAGGGCGCCAGTCGAGTTGGCGTCTAAGCACTCCGACAACAGCAACAACGACGACGTGTTTGTCGGCGTTGTGACTGTGAACAACATGGCACCACTTCAATGAGACAATCATGAGTAACGTGCACTCATCGAGCATCTGGAGGGACGAGGGGGTGCAGTTCCACGTGTGTTTGCACAAACCCTAACAACCTTCGTTGTACGAGAAGGTGTGCTCTGCAAAAAAAAAAAAAAAAATCGGCGGCAACAACTCTTTGTGGCTGCTGGTTATCCCTGCGTTTCTTCCAGCGGAAATCTTCCAAGCGGGCCTTAACGATACGACGGCGGGGCACATGGGCTGAACCGGAACACTTGCAAGAATTCGAGAAAATTACTTCTGGCCCAAGCTTCCGAGGGCTGTCCACCTGTACGTCCGATTGTGCCGCGAATGCCAGCGAAGCTAAAAGCCAGAGACGGAGCCGGCAGGACTCCTGCAGCCGATCACTCCCCTGACAACGCCGTTCCACCAGATCGGAATGAAGTTGCTTGGACCGTTTCCACCATCGCTGCACGGAAACTAGTGGACCGCAGTCACGACCGATCACCTTACAAGGTACGCCGAGTCCAAAGCGCTTCCATCGAGCACTGCAGTGGAACTTGTTAAGTCCTTCGTCCACTCCATCGAACTCAAACAGGGTGCCCCCGAAGTAATGATTCCAGACCGAGGGTCGCCAATTTCGGCATAGCTAACTCAAGAGAGCCTCCGGCTCAGCCGCACCAGCCATCGTCGAACAACGGCGCACCATCCGCAGATGAACGGGCTGACAGAACGGCTAAACAAGACCATCGCCGATAGGATCGCCATGTACGTTGACGGGGAGCACAAGACATGTGACGAGGTATTATCCTATGTCACGTTTGCCTAAAACATGGCCGTGCACCTTTCCAGCTGGTACATGATCGGAAAATAACAACCATGCTGGACGCGATGCTGCCCCACGAGCCAGCTGACGATTGGAGCGATGATGCCCAGGTTGTTTCTCAACGAGTCAAAGAAGTACGCCTGCTCGCCTGACACCGAATTGAAGACCAGCAGCGTGTCGGCGCTGGCCGCTACAACCTTCGTCGTCACGACATTCACTTCCTGCCGGGAGACGGGGTGTGGGTGTAGACACCCGTTTGTCGCCGCGGCCTCAGCGAAAAAGTGTTGAAATGCTACTTCGGACCGTACAAGGCACTTCGTCACCTCGGGGAGCTCAACTACGAAGTGGTGCCCGACGTAAGACAAGCATCATCACAACGCCGAAAACGACCTAGGTGGCTCACGCCGTTTGAGCACTAAGCACTTTTAACGCTAACGCCTTATATGACTCATTGTTCAGTCGACCTTCAAATTCCTTGAGCGAAAACACGTCCAGACACGAAAAGTACAAAAACCAGCTACACGAAAGGTACCAGAATCCCCGATTCGCCACTGAACCTTGAGATGGCGTTACTTTTGCCAGAATTGGCGGAGGTGCTATATTTTTCTAAAAAGACTTTTCGTTCTTGTCCCTTAGCTGGAGTCGACCCAGCAACCTTTCGTTCAGTAGTCCGACGGTACTGCCATATCTGTAAATTATTTGTCTGTCTTTAACGCATCGGCGCTTGGGTCTTTCGCCTTCAAGTCGTCTTACGGATAACATAAGAAACACCGTGATTTTTTTCATTTTTCAAAAAACTCTTTTAGCTTACCATTACTTTGTTTTGTTTTTTGTTGCGTCAGGGCGATGCGCTTCTAACGTGGGGAGTGATGCCTCGCGCATAGTGGAGAAGATACGCTTCTCCGTTCATCTATACTTCGTTTCACCTTTTGTCCAGACGCAGCGGATGCTACGAGGGAACGGGACCATTCAAGCAGCGTCAAAAGTGCAAATCACTAGGCGTGTTCTGTTTATGATTGGTTCAGCGATAAAAAACACAGACAGAACCATTACGAACACCATGATGGTGCCCTTTTGACGCTGCCTGATTCGTCATATAATCTCGTAGCATCGGCTGCGTCTGGACGGAAGGTGAAACGAAGTATAGAAGATTAGCGTGCATTCTTACACCGAGCGTAAAAAAGATAACAGGCCAGAACGACCTTGCCTAGTCAGTCCCGTCCTTGCCCTCTTCCGATCATTCTAGGCCGAATATTTGAGATGACGAGCATAGCAGATAAATAGCAGAGGACCGTTTTGCCGATTAATTCGCTGATTCACTCTCGCAAAAGCCAGCTGTTACGCCGACGCATCGTCGCTAGCTGCTGCCGCTTTCACCGCTCGCTTTTGCTTTCTCGACGTGTGTTCTTTTTTGTTTCTGGCACAAGTTCAACCCAAATTAAATCCATAGTTCATTACGTTTTTTTCCTGCCTTATTGTATGTCATTCGGGGAAATATCCATATTTGAAAACGTGTGGATTTATCAAATGTATGTATGCACGAAAACCATTGATATGTAAAACAGTGGGCCAATGAAGCACACAGAAAAATAAAATAAAAGTAAATTTTAGTGGACAAGTTGCGCGACATGACTTCTGTGTAGTGTCGCTCGTCTCAGACAGACATGTATGTAACGCGTTACCAGTAATGAGTTACTTCCACCTAGTTACCTTCTTGGTAACGAATAACGTACTTACTTACATTTTTAGAAAACAAGCCCCCCCCCCTCCCTCCCCCGAGTAGCGGTCTTAGATACTTCTAATGCCAAGGAACGAGTAACTGTATTGCGTTGTATTTGAGGAATACCGTGTACAACAACGTTTAAATGGTCACGCTTTATTTCTAACCTGAGTATGCGTCTATTGCGACAAAGGCAACCACAAAAACAACTAAACAGTATGACATCACTGAACACGTCAGTCGAACTCTACAGCTGGGAATGTCTTTCACCATGAGAACAGAATAAGGTTTGTTGGTTGAGCTTCTTGAATCATGTACAAACCGAATGAAACCCAGAGGTTGCCATCGCGGAAGCCACCGAACCCACTGTCAACTTCGAACATTAGAAGCAGAGAGAACAAATAAAGAGGGGAATCCCAGATTCACCAGATCTTGCTGAAGCACAAGACTGCCGTTCATTCGAGCGCGTCAGTAGAACGACTCTTCAGCGTTGCCGGAAATATATTCTCAAGGAAGCAGGGAAACATAGCTGATGAAAATTTGGAGAGGCAGCTACTGCTTCAGTGCAACGACTACTGAGAAGAAAACACTAAACCGTGAAACAATAGCAGTTGTGTATTTGGTCGTCAAAGTAACGAGAAAAGTAACACGTTTGTTTTGAGAATCAGTTGCGAAAAACACATTTAGTTACTTTTTGAGCGAGTAACGAGTAACGGTAAATATTACTTTTGGTGGTAACCTGTACATGTTTGGTCGCAGGACAGATATAATATATAAACAAACTATAAAAAAGTATTGTTCTGTTTGGACAACATGGGTATCAATATGAAAGACGTTTGGCTAAAGAATGTAGTGCTCTGTTGAGCGCGGCACCAGTATTACATAAAACATTTCAGAGAAAGTGCAGAGGAAGAAACTAAACATTCGTGACAAACCAGACGTCACCGGAGCAGAGAAGATGTAGGGCCACCTTCACGGACACAGTCTTCACATCACTCACGAGGTGGTTCAATCAAAGCTAGAAGTCGCGATAAGGCGGCCATACCTGGGGCATTACGTGAGAGCCGGCGCGTTTTCGCGAGCAATGGTTGCTGTTTGCCCTTGCTTCAAGGGTATCAGCTATTCAATTACCCCCGATTTTTTCTCCCCATTTGTGTGGCAGCGTCAGAAGAACCAAGATGGTGCAGGCAAATATTTCCTCATCTGAGATCGATGACTCTTGTTGCAGAAGCCCGGCCGTGCTCCCCTTTCATATTTACCATAACCAGTCGTCTCGGATACCCTACGCCGATTGGAGGCTGCGTTCAACGTTGCCGAAGCCAAAATAACCCATTTGTTATCTTTCGGATTTGTACGCTTTTTAAGACTGTTTTGTTTAGTTGGAACAATATGTCGGTGTGCTTGGTGCGCGGCGGACGGCATGTAATCGATCAAATAAATCACATGGTTGAGAACGGATGCTTTCAGAGCACTCCTCATTAGCTGCTCGTAAACTAAAATTTCCCTTTTTAAATCTACCAGAACAGATTGTCTCAACTCCACTTAAAGTAAACCCGTGCTTAAGGAACGTTTGATTCAGACCCTGACCGATATTTGACATTTCTAAACTAGGCGTATTTTATTAACTAAATCTAGTCAAAGCTATCTAACTTATGATATTCTACGCGCTCTAAGAGGTATCTTTAATAAAAATCAATATTGCGTCTTGATCCTTTTATTGAACATAGTTCCCAGCTTTTGGAAAGTTGAAGAACGTCAGACAACATAGTGTAACAAACTTTTAAAGTCCAGAAAACTACACTCTAAGAAATTCCTGCGCGTCTACTGACCTGCAAAACACTCGAAGAGTTAGTCTCAGCGATCTACGAAATCAGCTCAGCGAATGATGAGTTGGAACATCTGGTTAGACCTCAAAATTAAGTCTGCGCTGTGGCATTACGCAATGCAAGCATGACGTTTTGCATTGCTTAAGTCCATAGCGCACACTTCATTTTTAGGTCTAAACAGATGTTCCGCATCATCATTCGCTGAACTGATTTCGTAGATCGCAGAGATTGGCTCTTTGAGTGTATTGCGGGTAAGTAGACGCGCAGGCATTTCTTAGAGTGTAAAAAAAGACAAGAAAAAATTAAGCAGGTTTTTTTCTTTCATATATTTATATAATTCCACTCCTTCATTAGTCTTGCTTAATTTTGAGCTGAGTCTTCCAGGGAGCTGAGCGTACCTAAAATTAAAACACGCAAAAGTTAATTAAATTTAGCCGTCTTGGGGCAACTTCCCAAGTAATCAAAGGGATATATTAAGCCTAGAGTCGCAGTAGGAAAATGGCCAAATGTCTCATATTAGTGAGAGCAGAAAGAAAGTGGAGTTGAGAGAGTAACAGCTCGATTTGAGCAAACGTACTCGACGCATCAGATGTGTGTGCAATAAATAATATCCCGATTTAATTTCAAGGATCAAAATAGAGCTGACCAAGTTTTCTGGCGTTCTGTGCTCATTTTTATCTGAGGCGTAATTGAAAGCTAGCCTTACAATACTGTAAAATATGAAAAAGCAGCCCTATAGGGCCGTTCTTATATATTTCCATCGCCTTTATATGTGTGCTATGACAGCGCTCTTTTTTGTGCTCTATTTTCTTCCTCATGTACTTGTGAGCTGTTTTAGGTATGAAAGTCTAGATTTTTCACATTTGTTTTTACTGCCACTGACCTCCCTTAGACAAAACCTTTAACGCATATTTCGCATATACCGTATTGGCAAGAACGCATATACTGTATTGGCAAGAAAGAGCCATGCTGACTGTGTGTAAAGGGGTGCTTTTTAGGGGACGGCTGGTGATTCCAAGACAAGCTGAGAATTATGTCCTGAAGCGTTTACACGAGGTTCGTTAAGGTGATAGAAAATGCAGAGCGAACCCTAAAGAGTAACTATTGTGGACTGGATTAAGTTCCCAGCTTTGTAGCTTAGCAACCAACTATCGAGTAAGTGGCAAACGGCGAGACCAAAAGGCTGAGCCCAGGATTCCGACAGAGACACCGCAAAGACCGTGGCAGAGAGTCGGCATTGATTTATGTCAAATGAGAGGTTGCCTTTATCTTATTGCCGTTGATCACCTCTCTAAGTATCCAGAAGTCACGGTGTTGTCATCGACGAAAGGTGCCAGTCACATTATATATTTAAAAATCTTTTTGCGAGACATGGCGTTTCTGAGGTAATAGTATCCGAGAAAGGAACGCAGCTTGTGCGGTTGAGTTTCAGCGTTTTCTTGTGAGTACGGCTTCCGTTTCTTTACATCAAGCCCAAGGTACGCTCAGGTAAACGAGGAAGTACAGAACATGGTCAAAACGGTGAAATCTCTGATTGCAAGGGCAAATGACACGTACGTTGCACTAGTGGCTTACAGGAACACCCCAGAGCCCCTTGGCAAATGCCCAGGGGAACTAGTAATGGGCAGGCGCGTACGAACTGCTCTTCCGCTGCACCCACAACGCCCGGTACTCCGAGCGGTCAGCCTGAACAAGGTCCGAAATCAGGACCGTGCGCTTCAAGAAACGCAGCGGCGACACACCGATCGCCACCATGCAGTACGTTCACTTCAACCGCTGAGACCAGGAGCCTCAGTTTGGGTAAAAGACTGCAAGCAGGAGGACACCCCACCTCTGCCAGCCAATAGAACAAAGTCTTACGCGGTCGAGATGCTCTGAGGAGTGATTTTTGAGAAAAACGGCAGGTCTCTGATTTTCTTGAACAATGAGAAATTTCACCCAGATAGCTGCAATGGAAGTTACGATCTTCCAAGGAAGGTAGAAAACCGCAGTGCACAATTACGGCCCACTATAGCTCGATCTCCGTTGCCTGCTACGCCTCCAACTTGTGTGTACATGTGACGGGTTGCCGGCTACGTCTTCAGATTACGTATCCCGATATGGACGCGTTGTCCGAAAACCGGAACGCTACGAAGCTGGCAGGTAGTTCATTCAGTAGATGGTCACTTGAATATGAGTTTCTCGATGTGTTTGTTTCCTCCACCTGGCAGACAGTTCTGTACAATTGATGTTTATTCGCCTAATAGCTCTGTTTAAACATGTTTGTCTCTTGCTCCTAGCAGCTGCGCGACTCAAGATTGTTACGATATGGTATAACAATAAAAGGGGTGGGGAGATGTGGTGACAGGGAATGTGGCTACTCCGTATTTTTACAGAAAAGGAATCGCGTGATCCGGAGGTTCTATCGATATATACCGCCTCCGAGATTATAGACGACGCTTTTTCGCTCTCCGCCGCTATCAGAATTCGTGGTGGTCATTTTTGCGGCTCCCGGGCTGCCCCCTGCGTTGCGCAATTAATAACGCTACAGATTGCCTTAAATAGGACTTTTTTAAAGGTGGCATTTGTTAGAAACAATTTGTATATTTATGATACTTGAGAATTTTCATGTGTTCAAATGTTTAATATTATCCCACCCGAACATAATAGGACGAAAGAGTGGTGCCTGTGTCTGCTGTGTTGTTTACCTCATGTCCCTTGTGTCATTCGCCAAATATCATCTCAAGACGGGGTGAAACTTTAAGGCTGAATGCCTTAAAAGGAGATATCACATTTTTCCCCCACCCTTTAAAGAATCCAGACAATTCTGGTTTGTACAGACATTAACGAATGCAACCAAAAATGTGGTCCTATACGATATTTGCATTTTCGCAATGTGACGGACAACAAAGCCCAACGTTATCAAATTATGCAATAAATAAAAAAAGCATACTTAATTAAAAAAAAAAAAACATGGAGGAACGGCACGGTTTGTTCAACTAAATTTCCAAGCGCAAGGTTGAAATGCGTAGCGGTTTGGGGGCCCGACCGGGCCGTGCTCCTCTGTGCCTGCGCAGTCTTCGTACTCCTGACGAGGCTTAGCGAGGATTAGGGCAGATGGCTTCGCGGGTGGCCATTTGGGAAATTAATAGGTCACCGAGGCAGGAGAACGGACCTGCTTTAAAATTGCCCCCGCCAACCTTTGATAACCTTGTGGCACGGCGTTAACCCCAGGCTTCGTAAGGTGCCCGCTTTATGACCCTACCATCTTTCTCCAGGATTAGTTGGGTTGTCTTTTTTGCCTTTTTTTCTCAATTAGTAGTAGCTTTTGACGTGAAAGGCGGTGGGGAAGGATATTCCATGGCAGATCATTTTTTTTAATTTATTGTTAATATTTTTTAACTGGCACAGGAAACTGAAAAGTGTATTTTTGTGTGTGTTAACGAAAGGAACTGTGAGGATATCCACCATGTCTGCGTTTTAGCATTTTGACTTTATGCGAAATGTGTGTTTGAAGCGTATATTTTGGAGTGTGTCGCAACGTTTCATTTTATGTTATTTTAATTAATTTGTTTACTACCGCGATTTCAAGGAATTGCCAATGTTGGTAACTGGCTTAGGCATTGCAGTATTTTACAAAATGGGCCGAAATCGCTGCTGCCGCCACGCTGATTCTCGAAGAAATGCGGAAGCATTTCGCGGAGCTGTTATATAAAACAAAACAAAAACATCTTGAATTCAGCTTCTCAGCACTATTGCGTTGGGTGAACATTCTTCAAACCCCTCCTCTTCCTGGTGCGTGTAGATCAGGTCATTTAGAGTGTGCATAAAGGACGGCGGCAGCACAGGATTGGGTGGTTAAAGAGAGCGACGGCGTGACGTAGCACCTAGCAACCGAGGTGCAGTGTGAGACAACAGGGCTAGGGAGTACTTGGTTCGCAGGCGGGCAACCGCGAGGCGTCATGTACGGGTTTCCCAAGGAGGATAATATTTTGTAATGAGCCATCCTAGTGACTGTCGCCGCGAATCTGCGTTAAGGGGGTAGCGGGGCAGGGAGGAAAGGGGGTGGTAACACGCGCGCGCCATGGTGATCAACGTTACTGGATCGGCTAAATTGACAAGCTCCGAGAACAAAGTGACGCGCTGCCATTCACTGCCGAGTAGCTGCGCTGTTGCTGCAGCCCGCCCGACTTGCTCTCTCTGTCGCTTCGGTACCTTTGAATACGCCTTAAAACACATCGTTTTTGTGGGTTCACGAAGTGTATTACCAACGACTGTTGCCAGTGTGATAATGTCCTGATTGAGACAACCTTTCCTGGGATTTTTCAGGTAAATGGACGCCCGCCGGGCCTTCGTAGTTTTGGCAGTCTTCGAAATTTGGCACGAAAGCAAGCAAGCTCGAAGAAGTGGCTGCGTCTACCGTAATTTCCGTCTCATGGACTGCTGTGTTTTGATTGTTTGCGGACCGATATACCGTGAACGTCCATTTTCTTCTGCCCTGTGTTTGTGTCAGAAGTTCTAGCATAAACTGCTGCATACATTCCAGAGCCGCATTAGGAAAGAACACCCATTTTAAAGCGTCTTCGTCATTTGAAGGAGGCGGGTCATTTTTGTATTTGTATTCGGCAACGTTGAGGTCTACAACTAAAAGATCTGAGGTAGTGTAAACTACTGAGTTATTCCTCGCATGAGTTGCTTACGTGTGTGACAACCTCGGTCCTTTGAATATGAGTGCCATTTCGGAGACGTTTGACTAAGGCGATAGGGAATTTCAAGACATCACTGCCGATCGGTTGATCAGCGTGGATTAGATAGACGTGTTAATGTGCGCTAGGTATCAGCGTCTATTCAAACGATGCATATTCTTGGCAAATCTTGAGTCTCGAAATTAAGTTTCGTGAAACAAATAACCCGCGTGAACGCGACCGAAAAAGTGGCGCCCCTCCGAAAATGATTGCTCGTGCTTCTCGCTTCTTGAGCATGCTAAAACCTCGCCGGGACCTTCTAATTAGCTGAAGATGAACCATGGGCGATGCGAATGGCCGCTCGAGTTCGCTATGACGCGTGACCTTCAAAGCAGGGCTAGCTTTGGGGGAATCTGATTTTCGGCCGATTCTCTATCTGAGCCAAATCCCCCCAAAAAGAAAAGCAAACATGGGGGCGAGCGACAAGCGGAGGAGCGGGTCGTACGGGCGTACGGGTCGTACGGGCGTCTATTCGGGCGCGACCATCTTGAATCGCGGAAATTTCGGTATGCCGGAAAACATTATTTTGCTCTCGCGACACTACTGGGAGCAACTCCCGTTTAGATCGCGAAGGTCGAACTTTTTGTTTTGCCGTTTCATAATATTTTACTTGTTTTTGGCTGTAATTGTCTCCCTCTTTTTCGTCCCGTGTACCAGAATCGTGAACTACGTGGCTGGTGATGAGGCTAAACGAAAAACGTCCAGACGATCGTTTCAGCTTAAGTCCAGACGGAGCCGACGCTGCGAGACGCACGGAAGCAGCATCAAAGTCGCGTCACAAGGCGTATTTACTATTTTGCTTACTATCGTTTCAGCGATGACAGAACCCGTACACAGACATGACGAGCATCATGACGCTGTGCTTTTGACGTCCTCTGATTGGTCCCATAATCTCGTAGCGTCTGCCGCCTCTGGACTTAAGTTGAAACGAAGGATAGCGATCGTGTTGTCACTTTTTTCTTGTCTTTGAGGTAACCACCGGGAAGGCGCTAGGCGTTAAATGCCATTTCACATATTTTCTAGCTGTACGGTAAGCATGGACGTCAACAATGCGGCTCAAAATGTAATATGTGCGATTCTAGAGGAGCGCTTTGGTTTTATGAAGGATATCAAGATAGATAAACATGGAAAGGGTGTAGTCGCTGAATTTTGCCGTAAGTGTTTTTAGTCTTTCGTAACTTAATAGTGAGCCCTTGAAGTGAAAGTTTTATATGAAATTTTACCATATTTTCCGGACATAAGTCCGCAGACTATACATGTTTAAAAGTTGAAATTTCTCGCGGTGCGAACTACCTACAAGTGCAGACTTTACAAGGTTTTTGTATTTTTCTAGATCGTTCATTGAGACAAGACGCGAAGTGTTTTATAAGTAACAGAGTATATTATTAGTGATTTATGTATGATACAAGCTTCTTTGTGAGCTAATACAGCAGTCATTTGTCAAGGTGTGCTGTGTATGATATATTTTACTGTTCGGATTAGGCACTAAGTGCGGACAATGCGCCGCGTGCGGACTATGCACCGGGTGCGAACTATCTCAGCAAAATCTATCATTTTTGACCTTAAATTCGCTCTTGCGGACTATACACCAGGGTGCTGACTGTAGTCCGGAAAATACGGTACTTATCAAAGCTATAATTCGATTAATTGCGTCGTCTTCACGCAGGGGTAAGTGGCAATCGCACAATATTTTCAAGAGGGAAATACAGGCCGACCCGCCAACATAAACGACAGAGTAATGTCGCGTTCAGATTCGTTGTCGAATCCGGTTGCGAATGCGGTTCACGAGCGACCCCGTTCAGACACACCGAGACTCGGTTGGCGGTTTCTCAGCGATCACGCGTGATCTTTTGAGACTTCCGTTCGGCAACCCTGTCTTACAATACAAAATCCAGCTTAATCCACGACGCAAAGCCCAAATTTAGCTCTTTTGGCACTCTGCATATTTTTCTTCGGGCTGTTCGCACGCATCACAAGGTTCGGGAATCGAAAAATGAGACATGGAAACGCAGAACCCTCCTGCAATTCCCTCAACTTTCTACACCAGCAAAGCCAAGCCAGGCGTAGGCGCACCTTGCTGACTCATGAGGAGAGGCCTCCGACGCTTTCTTCGAAGTGGACCCTTCCAGCATGAACAGATGACCAAGTTTTTGGGATAGAGTGCCCGTTTGTCCTCCGCATTGTTCGCTTTTGTTATTTTCGAGGTTGTGAGCTGCATTGGTCGACCTTGGTGCGGAGCAATGTGTTCGGTGCTAGCCGGTCGTGGCTTTGTCGGTGGCGGAATCTTCTCCCGTCCCTCGCATGTCGATCGAGTCAACTGTTCCTTATGATTTTAAGCTCAAACAAACGCCATATGAATTACCTTTGCATCGTCTGGTACGATTACTTTATTTCTTGAGTAGGTACCCTTTATTCCTTTTGGTAGTAGTAAACGTTACTGGTCTAGCTAGTGCAGGTACCCTGCTACCTCCGCGGTATCATAGGCTACGCAAATGGCCTCACGACGTGTCTATCGGCCTTCGTCTTGGCCATGCAAGGTGTCAAAAGCATTCCGTAGTTCACGCGACTGCCTTAGTGGTTACAGAAGCTGCCATTTCGATAGATCGAGGGCGGGTTCCGATCTCCTAGGGACAAAGACTAACAAGACAGAGTAGTGACGGGCTTTGGCACCCCGAATAATAAAAAAATCTCTTACCCGAAGCAAATCACCGGAGCGAAGCCCGTGAAGATTACGGGTCAGTTATTTTCCGGCGGATTCAAGTTACAGACGTGAACATCACGTTTCTTCGTCGATTTGTCTCCTTCAAGGCTAGGACTACAGCGAGTTGGACGCCTCACCAGCGACAGATGCCATCTTGTTTCGAAAGCCCCCGACGTCACGTCAGCGTCGCGTTGCGATTTTTTCCCGGTTCGTGAAAGCGGTTGGGGGAAATCGGTTCCGAAGCGGTTGGCAGAAACGCGCCCCCAACGGTCAATCCCAGCCGCTGTGCGGTTGAAAACGCGCGGATCCGCTTTGCGGTTGCGGATGCGCTTCCAGTGTGAACGCACCAAAAAGCCCGCACCCAGGCAAGTCTCGCTTTTCTGCTCGCTGGCCTAGCTACACTGACGTCACGGAGAGGGCGCGCAGGCCTCAGTTTCTTTGCGCCAAGAAACTAATGGAGGGAAGAAAACGAGAGCGCGCGATGACATCAGAATACAGAGCTCTGGTTGGAATGATTAAAGGGTAGCCCTGACTCTAACTGCCTTTCTCTCTACTTCACTCGTCGAACACGTTAGAACTCGAAACATCGGCGTCCGACGTTTGGCTTTCTCATTCGAACGCGTTACACGAGTGCAGTGGAGACAAAGGTAGTTAGCTTTAGGTCTTGTTACGACTCGTTACGAAAGTAAATTTCTGCCTGAAAATTGTAAAAAAAAAGTATAAAATGTGTTATATATTTTATGTATGTTGGAGAGCGCGCTAAAAATTAGGTGAGATGTGTGTACATTTTACAAAAACAATAAAATGCCAGCAATTTTTCTAAAATTAAATTTGCGTTTCAATTTTTTTTTAAATTTTATTCTGGTGATTTTGTTGAGAAATCCCACTTTTGCCGGAATTCAAAACTCTGTTTAAAAAAAACAACAGAAACTGAAATACGAAAAACAAATTGATGTATCCGAAATTAGGTACAAAGACACTCGTCAGCCGAGGTCGCCGCAACCCGGAAACGGATAAAAACGCTGCGCAGATAAACGAGACACACCAGACAGCGAGATTGGAAGTCGACGCCCCAACTTCCACTGCGACGTGTTTCGAAAAAAAGCCAATAAAAGTTGACTTGAAAGGCGAACATTGTAACTGATACTTCGAACTTGCCGTGTCACGTGTTTTCCGAACTGCAGCCGTACAACAACAGCCGGATCCACGAGGAACGTCAATCAAACCTGATAGAAGCGCAAGAACAAAGAAAATAAGAAAAAGAGAGAGCGAAAGAAGGAAATATATCAATGAAACAAACGACCTTGCAAGCTTGTAGTCGCAGACCCACACTCGCATTGAGCAATATTGGGTGCGCGAGGAAATTTCTCGGATATAGTGAGGCATAGAAGGAGAGAGAAGGACGTCTACGGTCTTTCTTTGTTTACCTCTTTCCTCCTTATCATCTTAGTCTCTCTCACTTTGTTTTTTAGTCGTTTTTTCAGGGGCAGGGATTGAGGTTGCGAACTCGTCAAGTTCGTGCCTGACACTGTGGCGGATCCATAACAGCAAAAGCATCACTGCCAAAGCGTGTGTTTGGCTCTCTCGCGAAATTTTAGACACGTGGGAGAGGAGGTTGTGGAGAAAGAAGTGGAGTGGTAAAAGAAAGAGGAAGTTGGAGAGGGGTTCCTCAATATAACCACTAGTCTTTCCCGGAAACGCCCACGCCAGATGTTCGCGTAAAAATTGGGCTATGGAGGAGTAAGGGGAAGCGGTGAGAAAGGGGAACCCGACAAATTTGAGCAGTGTTGTGTTAATAAACAGTACAAATGCAGCGATAGAAGAGACGCGTCGCGGCGAAGTCGTTGGGCATCCGTGTCACGTTCTCGCACAGTGGGGTGCGTCAACAAAAGCGTTCGGATCAAAATGAACATCCGACCATCTTGTTTCGAACGCTTTAGTTTACTATTTTTATATGAAGCGAGTGCAAGCGCGTCTCCCGGCACGAGCCCTTGGCCTTGTTATGGCTACGGCGGCATTTTGTGATCAGCCATTTTTTCTTTCTTTCTTCCAGAGGGCGCGTGCAGTGGGTAACGGGTACTAGAAGAAACCCGAGTATAGAGCGGGTCTTGAACACCGAGAATTATGTCTGTATAGTAACACCTACGCTTCTCACGCAACGGACCCGGGTTCGATTTCCGCAGAAGTAGGGCGATCTTTTTCCAGGATTTGGCAACATTGACGAGGGGACACCCTGCGTCCTACAACGCCAACTGCAGCGCCGAAAACTGACTTTGTTTGCCATGGTGGGAAGAGCCCGCAACGCCCGCAAGCGTAAACATAAAAAATACGGTCGTATTTGCGTCTGGCGATGCAGGTTCCCAACGTCGCAAGTACAGAATGGAAGAAAATAAAAGAGTGCCTGGAGCTCCAGAGTCCATTCGATGAGAACATATTTGAAATTATTGACGAGTCATCGCCAGTGTATGCCGAATATTATCGTGTAGGATTGAGACGCAAACAACGTCGTGTGACGTCATAGTGTCACGTGACGTAACAGTTTTTTTAACGAAACGTTATGGCCAACGTTGTCAGAACGTCATTAGATGAGCTCGGTTAGGGACCTGCCCATGGACGCTGCTTGCTCGAGCAGTAGCCCCCTTTTCCCCTAAAGGTCCCCCTCCCGTCGTTCGACTCGCCACTCTTGGGCAAATGGCTTCTATGGTAACTGCAGCGTATGGTATGCAACGCGTTTTTTTTTTCTGAAGCACAGCGTCAAGATGGCGCTGTGCTAGTTTAAGTTTTAAGCTTTAAAGAACGTTAAATAACTTCCTAAGAAACGTTAAAAAAAGTGCGTAAAAGCACCTATTTGGACATGGGGCATTGAGCTAGACAAAGGACACAGAAACTCAACTGAACTCCTATAATCAAGAAAAGAAAAAGTTGAAAAGAAGCTTGATGCTTAACAAAGCCGGGATGGACACCAAAGTATTTCGTGTCTTGGAGGGGGCGGAGGTGGCAGAAGTGGGTTGGGCAATTGAAAACCAGCCTCACACGCCCACGTCCAGAAAGAGTTTAAATCCGTCTCCACACACACAAAAAAACCAAAGTGCTTCAAAGGCGCACTTCAAGTGACGAATCAGCAAATACTTATCCAGAACCAAGCACGGTGCTTCAATACGGACGATGTAGAAGGGGCAAAAAAGAAGTAAAGTTAATAAAGAGAGGTTTAGCACACACAAAAAAAAAGGCGGACAAGCTTGGAAGAAATTTTTTATTCCGCAAAAAAAGGAGACAAAAAAACGAAAGATATGTGTGAAATTTCAGCTTATATAGCGACAGCCGGAAATGTGAGCCTAAAAAGAAATCTGTCAGTTTAAGAAAAAAATTACCGCGAACAATAATTTTTTTTCGAGACAACCCGACGCGAGTTTTCTAAAAAAAAAAGTTCCGAAGAAGGATATAAATAACTCAGCGTGCTCATTAATAAACCCGGCGATCTACTGAATTCTAGAAACATATCTGAGCGTTCGTTGAATGAAATAAAGCGGTCAAAATTACACAATACAACTAGTGTTCCCAAAAAGTTTTGCTCGATGGGAGGATGAAACTGGGGCTTTATTGATTTCAAGCAGTTCATCTGTTCGCGGCAGAAAAAATTAGCACATACTAAATAAGGCCGTAGTTTTCGTTTAAAATATTCCTCTTATTTAACATGGAGCCGTTATTCCGGCCTGAAATTTAATCCAGCCTTTCTTTTGCGCCATTTCGGGTGACATAAGTGGTATAATATAATTATATTAGTTTGGGAAAAAATAACCCAGCTTGTTCTGCGTCGATTATTTTTCGGCAACAAGGAAAAAAGGCTGCCGTGGAAGAGTTGGAACGTTATGCCGGTACACCAGAAAACTTTTGAATGCAATGCGACTCGTTGAGTTATCTGATGTGTCGTGAACATAATTTAAACGCGCGGACATATTGGTTATTATTATTTTGTGTTGTATAATAAAGAGAATAATATTAAATGCATCTCAGCACTATGATTAAACTCGTGATACACAGACTGCGCAACGTGTTTTGAGTTGCTCAGAGTAGGTAGGTATTTGTTAGCTTCTTCGAGCTGGGCAGTCACACTAACTTCAGCTAAATTTTGCAAACTCCCGTCCCACTACGTGATGGACAGGCGTTTCCCAGTTATGTTTAGTGAGGAATTTGAACTGGAGCATAATTGCACACTAATTCAGGTTGCTCCGTTGATTTCAAGGAGGTAATTGAATTGGTTTGAAAATGGATATCAATTCAAGTTTCCCCGCTGTACTTAAATGCAGAAGTAAATTTGTGCATTTAGCGGTCTTACCTTCCGCTAAACTTGGCGAGGAATTCGGATCGTTGTGCATACACTTTGTGTTCTTCGCGCCGAATCCAGCGAGAAATTTAGATTACGCTATTACTATACGCCTAGCAAAGTTCCTCAAATAAAAATAAAAAAATAAAAAAGAAGAAAAATAAACAGGTGTAAATTCATACACGACTTCGAGTTTTTTCCCGCTAAATATAGAGGTTAGTAAGGAGTCATATTTCTTCGTGGAACCTTGGTGGAAGAGTGGTAGAAGCCTAAGCAAACTCCGTGAAGCAAATGACTGCCCTACCCGCATATCCCCCTCATTGGGAGACTAGCCCGGAGGCAGCAATCGCCTGTTGTGGAGGGAAGAAGCGGAGGGTGTCCCCTGGCGGTCAAGAAGAGCTGAGTTGGGAGGCTAGCGTCGTCAGGACGGCGCAGAGCACCAGGCTGGAATCCAGCGTCACCCGCAGCAGCGCCCCCGACGGGGACAGGTCGTGCTGCATGGCGGCACGCTTCTCGCCTACGGAAATTAAGAGACACCGTCAGATATGTAAAAATGACAAGCTGATAACCAGGCTCTAGATAACCTTTTATTCAGAGGGTGGAGTTCACTGTTTCCTTAAAACAACGCGCTCCGATCCCTGAGATAGAAATGAATAACACAAATGCAACGGAACACTTGAAAATTACACTGTGGCGTTTCTGCACCAGCATGTCTCCGTAGTTGTTCGTCTTGCAATTATATTAAATAACAAT
This sequence comes from Ixodes ricinus, assembly GCA_037355805.1. Classification (NCBI taxonomy): domain Eukaryota; kingdom Metazoa; phylum Arthropoda; class Arachnida; order Ixodida; family Ixodidae; genus Ixodes; species Ixodes ricinus. The sequence continues at coordinate 86,318 of JAZHYW010064598.1, forward strand.
TTTTGAACAAGAGGAGAAAGGTATTTTAAAAAGACGTTAAAACTTTGTATCTGCCATGCGCAAGAACACCGATCGCATGTCCTTGTTATTTTGAATTCTGAGTAGATTAAGAAAGCAAGGCCACGGTTTCAACAAAAATGTGCTTCTTTGCAAACATATGTATTTACATGACAAACTCAAAGATGAACAAACGTATTTTATTGTTTCCTCTTGCACGTTAGCTTTTTCTTCAACAATTAGTGCATCATGTCGACGTATATCAGTTAATGTAGGAATGTTCCAAATTTGTAAAAAGAACGAATTGCGGAACTATGCTGTGCTCAGAATACATATCAAAGGAAGTTCTTATCATCTTTTAATCTATACGTCGCTAAACTTTCACTGCGATTCGAAAGTAGAAATAATAACAAGCACCTCGCTACTAGATTTCTTTATCTACGAAAAAAAAAAACATAAAAATAACCATCAGGGTTTTGTCAAAATTATTAAAACAAAAATAAGCTCAAAGGAAGCCAGAACTAAAACAAAGAAAACACATAATCTGCAACAACACTCCTTTCGCGCAATCATTAATGAAGCAAGTTGAGGAGTGAACTATCAATTCTAACAAAAAATAATAAAAAAAGAAAAAAATATTTAGCCTAAGTAAACAAAATATAACTAAAAAAATGAGGTACATTTATATCTTATTGTCGTGTGTGTTTAACCATGTGTGGGTGAAAGAGAAAAAGAAGAAATAGTCACCTTAACAAAAATAATAAAAAAATAAGTTTTAGGGTTGGAGGCAAGATATTTTGAGAATCAAAATAGTTTCTCATGCGAGAGCTAGAGAGGGATCAAGTACATGTATGCGCTCATACTAGAAGAATAATCAGTGACATAGGAAGGAGCGTGACATCTGTAGAGAACGTCGGAGTCGTGAATAAAAAGTAAACAATAAATTGTAAAAAAAAAGTTAAAAAATGAACAATTACACACGAAAATACCAAACAATATGTCTCAAAGAAAAGAGAAAAGAATGAATTTAGAGGTGCAAAAGAGCAACCAAACTATTGATGACATGAGACATGAAACATAACCACCCATGATTCTAGAATATAACATACCGTTAAATAGAAACGTTACGGTTTATGCCATATGTATCGATTTATATACAGAATTCCTACATTGTGTCGAAGGCATCGCTTTCATTCTCTCCAGCCCAAACCAGGTCGTTGTATAAAAAAGGATTAGAAGACCCGCAACATCGAAGATGTTCTCATCAGTCTTGAAAGAAGTTATGGAAATTAATGTAATATGATTTAACATGAAGAGAGTTTCGGCCCTGGCGTTTGTTCGTAACTGTAGTTGGGTTTTTCCTTTGAGGAAACTAAGTGTGCGTTTAGATTTAAGAGTTTCTAGTTGCTCGGTCGGAGTCACGTGGTTTGTGGGCGGAGCTTGAAATACAAGCTGTGACGGGGAGCCAAAAGCCTCAGTCGTCTGCAAACGCCTCCGCCTTGCTGTGTCATTTCATCGCCGCTATTCTCCCCGCCACTGGAATGCGCCTGCATGTGCACCCAATCTGCCCAGGAAGCGCCCGCCATTAGATTGCAAACGTTCACCATTACTCAAGTTACCCCGTCTATTAAATCTAGGTTATCCATTGCTAAAGTTGGCTTTTGAATGGGCTTTTGTTTACCGGGCTGTTTATACAAACATTAGATTTCGTAAAGCTCTACCTTTTTTGCATTTACATATATAACAGTTGCACCATATTTTTCTTTTGGATTGTGCCTGGAGTATGCCAAATTTATCTTCAACTTTTTAATTTTTATATTGCGGGAAAATTACGGGTGTGACCGCATCCTTAGGTAATTCATAAACCAACGTATGTTGAATTATACTTTAATCCCTTTAATTTTAGCGGCTCTGAAGCACTCGGCTAAGTTCTAATTATATAGGCCTGATTTTACTTCATACTGAAATACAACCGATTAAAAAAAGGTAACTAAATTTGCGGCAATATCTTTTTTATTTGCAAGTGCATTGAGAATGTCTGTGATCAGGGTTGCCATAACGCTTCTTTTACTTGTACATACCTTCCTACGGCAATGCTTATGTCACTTACGTTTTTTTGATGTGCACAATATATCAAGTAATGCTTGATTTAGTAAACTCCGGTTTCCACTATATTAGCCCACCAATTGTTAAGATTGAATGCATGCAAAACACAATTAGAGATATTTTTTAACTTCTTAAAATAAAGGTTATGCGTTTATTGCGAACCTATAGAAATTGCAAATCTTACAAGTCTCGAGATGTGGAGAACACCGTTTCTTGTAAGTCTCTTCCTCACAACACTGCTTTTATCGGCAAAGAAAAGAAAACTAGGACGCACAGAATATCTCTCTATTTCAGACGGGTAACCGGAAACAAAATTCCCCAATAAGATACCCTTCACTGAAGAAATCCTTCCGTATTTCAGCGAAATCAAGCCTCTTCTCAGTCTTTCAGCGCTTCGATCTTTCAAAAGCCAGCTCTGCGGGAATTGACTTAACTCCCTGACATTTTTTTTCCAGAAAAAAGCGACTAACATTAACAAACTAAATATTCAAGGAATACTTATTAGTCTGCACAAACATTTCTGCAAATACAAATAAAGTAAAATTACGAAGGAGTTGATGCGAAGGATTTCATTTCTCTTGCCGAACGACAGTGGCGAGAAAAAAGACAGGAACGACTGCAAAAGTAAAATTTTAAACCCGCGTCCTTCGCACGCCCACAATATATCGTCACAAAGAAAGTGAAGTATTTTTCTTTTTTTCTTTAAGAATACCGACCAAAGCACAGCTGTGGTCAGGACTAAAATTCTTCCTGAACATTTAAATCGGCGGAAGCGTCGGGCTAAAACCTCCTCCTTTTTTTAATGAAAGGATCGAAGTAAAGGTCAGAGCAATGCTAATAATAGGTCAAACCCTGTTCATTCTTTGTTGCTCTCATAAAACACTTAACAAAGGAAAAGAAAGTGTGGTGCTTTAAGGTGCCGAAATTTCAGTGGGCGTGGAGGTACTGCTAAAACAGTCAAGCAGCTTACCTCCTCCTCCGTACTATCGTAGAGAAAGAATGATGATAATGTACTTCTGTATAAATATCTAAATACTTCTATTTTTCTATTGAGAGTTCGAGCGCGCCATCTTATGAAGCCTTTCGGAGACACGATGCACAATGTTACTTCTCGCGAGGTTTTTCCTGAAACATTGTTTATCTCGCAAAGATATCGTTTTTTGCTATTTCGTGAAACACGTCCGTCCTCGTTTTGGTTGTTGTTGTTTAATCAATACGCAGATATTTGTTTCCTAAATAAAATCAACGTAAAGCAAAAAAAAAAGAAAACGAAAACGTCTTTGTGCTGGGTCTCCATAGAAGGAAGATATGGATTTTTGCGGCATCTGCTCTTCAAGAGTGGTCCAAAAGATGACAGCTTCGAAGAGGCCTCGTGTACTGTCGTGTCGAACCTGTCAATATACGACCGGGTTTCCTGAAATGGCTGTTGAAGTTCAAGGTCAGGGAATCGGAAAACAACCTACGCACCCGCAAGAATATTGTCCCGACCGGAGCTAAACAAAATATGTAAAAAGAAAAGCGTCTTCTTTACTGCGCGCGTCTATAAATAAATACACGCATTTATCATTTGCTTGCCGACAAAGGAAGGACGTGTGTAGGGTTTCTATATAAACAGTAATATCGTATTCAGGAATTTTTATTTGGTGTGAATGTCGTACTATCTAGGGATTGAAATGAAGCGATATTTTTAGTTACCTGTTTTGGTACCTACAATGCACCAAGTTTAGGGAGTTGAAAGAATGTAACAATGATGGCGGCAATTATTTAGTAAAAAAGATTTGTGCAGATAATATTTGCTTTTATAATTTTGCATTTACTTGAAAATGAACATCTCAGCACATTTCTTTGCCAGTTCACAGGCTTAGTTACTCAAGCCCAGACAAAAGCGCAAAGTTTTAGTTGTCCAAAAATTGAAATACCATTGCAAAAAAACAAAAAACAAATCTATGCATCACTTTTAATGTGTAGCTTAATAAGAAATGTTAAATTCAGCGCGCAATAATTTTTGTCGTTCAGGCGAAATGCCACCGTACTGTTAGCTGGGCGCCTAAACTAGCACGAAAGCCTGCATTTATAAGACCAGGGACGCACATAGAAGACTGGCCATCAATGCTCTCTTAGTCCGTTCAGCGTGTGAATAGAGTGTTGTCTCTCATCCTCCAATGGCCGCATATCTTCAGTCGCACACTCACCTAACGTCCTTCTTTCCTGAGGACCCGCAATACGAAAAGAAAGAAAATCAAAGGAGGAGAAAAGAGCGCCGGGTGTTGTCAGAGCGCCGAGCTTCGATTGGTAAGATAGTTGAAAGACTCACGCTGCTCTCTGCCTTTGTCTATAACCGCCGTCTTCTTGCAAACAGAGCGAACGAGCGCGTCGTCTGCTTCGAAAGCAGGATCTGGGATTTGGCGTTCGGTGTTGGAACGCCAGACCCTCGGTTCTGCTTTCTGCGTTTGATCGACAGAATCTGCGCGAGGAGCTGGCGACGCTTTTATTCGCTCTGCTTGGAGAGGTACGGTGGGCAAAAAAGCTAGCCTTTGTGCCTACCCCCTGTCCTTCGTATCCGAGCTGGCCGCTTTGACGTCATCGCGCTCTCTCGTACCCTCCTCTCCCTCAGTTTGTCTCCGTACAATCTCCGTCGGGGTTCTCACCGAGCACGGTGAGGCGCACGAAGTAGGAGATGAGCGGGTGCATGTTGATCTGGCACTCGTAGTGGCCGGCGTCCGTGGGCTGGGTGCGCTTGATCTGGAGCATCCAGTCCTCGGAGCGGTCCACGTGTACCGCCTGGAAACGCTCGTCCGGGGTGTATGCGGCAAGGCCCACTGTGAGGACGTGGAAGTCACGTCGACGGATCCAGGACACCTGGCGAACGAAAATACCGAAGTTAGTTTATTTAAAACATCTTTTTTCTTTTAGATTGTTGGTACCTCTTTATATTGGTGTTTAATAAAAAACGTATGCCCGAATTTTCTCTTCTTCAATGTATAGTGACCCCTAATGAATCTTTCATAGAACCCATCACATGAATCCGGTTTTTGTTTTCACTATGTAACGGTAACTCAAAGAAACAACAAAAATGAAGTCTTAAACCTCGTTTGATTTTAAGTCCAGACGCAACCGATGTTATCAGCTAATCGGTCAGTCAGGCAGCGTCGAAAAGCTCCTCATCATGGTGTTCGACATGTTCATTAACGAATTCTATCATCACTGGAGCAATCGTGTACGCAAAAGGCCTAGTGAAGCTACTTAATTTGTCCCCTTAGCTTGAAGCGCCGAATGCGTCTGAATTTAAGCTGAAACGAAATACAGGCTGCATTTTCGTGTGGATTTCTGTGGACTGCGCGTTGGGCATTGCCAGTTTCACATTTTTTCTCAATTCGAAACAGCCGCGAACCTGCATATTCGTTAAAGGATCAATTGCTACCGAGCGAAAGCCTAGTGTGAACACAGAGCTCGTGGATCAAGTAACCGCTCGAATGATGTTGATGCAAATAATGCAAGGGTGTCGCGAGGCATTATATTTGGTAACCACTTGAATCGGTAAAAAAAGCCCAAGAAGAGTTTTTATGTAGAACACTTTTATTTTATAAAATTCAGAAGGACAACAAATTCAACAAATTATTTTCGCACTCTAGGCATTAGTCTTTGAGCCCCCGAATAATAAAAAGACTGTTAGTAAATTTGAATCCCATAATCGTTTCACGCTTTAAAAAAAAATACTGAAGCTACCACTTACACTTCTGTATCACTCGTCTCTTGTGTGACCAATTGCGTTATTCTAGCGGAAAAGATGCACCAGAGAAGGAATATCACATGAACCATCCGCCTCCTGGGGAGCGATTTCTAGCAATCATCTTTATTGAGAGAATAAACTCTGCTTGGTCTTTCAATGTCGCTGATCGATCAGATCAGCTCGACACATTCATCCGCCGTGGGGCAAATAAAAACTCGTCGAGTCAACTACGCCGCGACAAACACGTACGCATGGGAGCGCACACGCTTCATTTTTGGCCTGCAGCTATTTTGTGGCACATATTGGGGCATTATATCGCATAAATTGAACATTTAAGTGACTGCTTTCTCGCGCTCACCTCTTTCATGAGCAAAAAAATATATATGTATTTTAATTTTCGAAGCAGGGATTAGAGAGTTAAAATGTACTATTATAAAAAAATAAGTATGGAAAGAGTGCTTATGAAAACCGCAAGTCAGAGACTTGCACGTGTAGTCACATTGAATCTTGCTAGTCAAAATTTGGTAAAAACAATAGCCATACACCTACTGAGTTCGCTGAGCTGTTCCCAGATATTTCTTTTAGGTATATTTAACAGTGTACGAGATTGGGTACAATATCTTTTTTTTATCCTAGAGTCTTGTCCTGTGTACTATGTTTGATCGTACAGTCGTCCGTTAACGATGTAAAATACTTGTGTGTACACTCAAACTAATAAATATATTAAACATTTTCGGCAATAAATGTAAAACTGTTTATTTTTAAAAAATAATTATGCACCCTAATTTTTTGTTTTATTTATTTATGTGTAAAATATAATATAGGAGATATTTTTAGAAATTTTCATTTTAATGTGATATGGTAAGAAGTTGCAAAACACTTCGAATTTATTGAAACAATAAAGACCCAAAATTCACCATTAAATTTGATTGGAACTCAAACAACAACAGAAACGAGCCCGAGCTTTTCTCACTGGACATTCTTCTTTCCTTGGACCTAGTTGTATTTTTCTTTTTTAAGGAAAAATTCCTTAGTTTACAAATACTTGTTGATAAAGCGTTCCTTCACTTTATCTCTCTATTTAACGTTCATAATTTTGCCGTGTCTTTATGTGACCATAAAAACACGGAGAAGATATTCATCTAAAAACGCAAGCTGCTGCAGCCAACACGGTAGAGCGCGCTTTTTAGGTACAATTCTTTTCGTTCACCTTGATGCTGCGACGTTGTAATATCACGACACAGCAACTTGTCGAGCAGTTTAGGTTCTTCTGAGCACCAGATATATCCTAAATTTCGCTCCATCCTGCGAACATACATTGCCTCACTCTATGAATAACACGCAGAGAGCAATCAGTTCTCTATAAACAAGCACCGTCTTAGCAGGCAAACATATTCGTCTCACGTGTCACACTACACCGCCATTCTCTCTTCACAAAAGCAAACTCAATTTGTCTCTACTATATTCTTTTCCCGCGTGAACGTTTGGAAGAAAGCACATGAATGATGCTACTTCCGCTGACCTCAATATCGATGGGCCGCTGCGGAGTGCATGAGCGAGGAACCCTTTCCGGAGAACAAAAAGCGGCCAAAGCGGGACGGCAGACTTTGCGTGCGAAGCCTCGTTGGGAAATCCAGGGGAGCGAGACGTTCGCACGTTTCGCGGACGTGACTCGGTACAGAGTGCGACGACGGACAGTTTGACCTGCGCCACGTTCGCGCACTTCTCTCCAGGGAGAGGCTTGGGTTGCCGTTTGGTCGATTTCAAATATCGGTTCTTCTAGTTTCACCTGTTTGCTCTTTTTGTTCAAGGACAGCAGAAAGGACAATCTGGGACCCGAAGCTTTTCGGGATAGCCCCGTTTCCATGTGTTGTGGAAATCACCACCGTAAAAGCTCGGCGTATTGCTGAGGCGTCGATTTTTGAGGACCGTTAAATCGTTCGAAAGTTTTTTTTTCATTTTTTTCATTTTGCGTTTCCGAGCGTTTTTTTCAGAATCTGCTTCTTTTGGCCATTGAATGTTAGGATTCGGGTATCATTGTAAGAAAGCTGCGGTGTTATGGACCTGGTGAATTGTTTTTCCAACCCACAACGAGGAGCGATAATGTTTGCATCAAAGATGTTCGAAGTACCACTTTATTGGATGAAAATAATCACGTGTTCAACGGGACTAATTGCAAAAGCATGTCACTTGGCCATACAAAGGAATAGTCTAATTTATAAAATATTCAGGGGTACAACGTTATGTACTTCCATCTTGAACTGCACGGCCTGTTTTTTTTTTTTTATTGTGAGGTTTGTTTGTAGTTTAAGTGTTTCAACCCAAAAAAAATGAAATACGTTTTCGTGTTTTTTTTTTTTTTGCTCGCATATAAGATAGCTAGCAAATTAATTCGGTTCCCTCGCGTACTTGAAAATAATTATTTCTGCTGTGTGAAATACAGCAATCCTTTAAATACGTAAGCAGGGGTCACCGCAGAGTAATATTCTAGTAGCTTAATTTGAAACGAGAACATTTCAATTACAAATTTTGTAAACCGTAGACGCTTGCGCATGTCACTCAATTTCAAAGCAAGCAAAGTTGCTTATCGCTGCAATCTAAGACCTCCAACCCACACAACAGTATTCTGTATTAAATAGACGCCTGTTTAATATTATACTAAACTCCAGTGAGCGTCCCTGCGCAGTTTGTAACGTTATTTCCTTTATTCTTAAGTGGGAAACCAGGACGGCGCTTCATGGCGTCACTTAGAAATTTAAGATGACGTAATCTCACTGACATGTTGCTAGAGTATGAATAGCTCTAAAATAGTGATAGATGACCACCTGTTTTGTTTTTATTTTATACTGAACAATTATTTTCACGAAGTTTCTCAATTGTAACAATGCCTATCTGTCTTTACGTGAGCTCACATTATATTACCGCAAAAGCATGAAGCAGCTCTTGTCGCAAGAAAGCCGGCGTCGGTGGCGTGACGAAGAAATCCTGATTGATCGATAGGGTCATGATGTCACAGCCACATGACTTCGCGCGGGAATTTCAAACAACCCACAACGCATACGTAGAACGTGGCGTCACGCGTGAAACGAAAGTGATTAAAACGTGACATGGAGTGCGAATGAAAGGTCGCCTCGTGTCTCAAATGATTTCACGTTTATCAAGTAACTCATTGGCCTCAAAGAAAAATGCGAAGAATTTTAGTCGGGATTCGTAACCACGACCCTTCGGTTGCGAGCCAGACATGCTACTGACGAGGCCACGCAAGGCACGCTTGCACGGGGAATGAGAAGGCGATGCGAACGGGGGCCCGATAAGGTTATCGCGTTCCAGTCTTAAAGGCGAAGCTTTAGCGTCCTCCAAGTTTTATATTTTATCTTGAACCCTTGACCTGAAATATTTTTGCGTCGTAATCTCAGGCCAACAATAGACTCATTTAAACGACTATTGTACCCTTTTTTGGTAAGATCTAAGCTAGAATACTCCACCTCTTTATGGTATTTATATCAATCATACATATGTAACGATCTAGATGCCGTTCAAAATAGAGCTCTTGTTTTCATATGTTGTGGATTCTCTCCATATACCAGTATATCAAGTCTTACTGCAGTCAGCTAATCAAGACACACCTTCGCTCTGCCGCAGTGTGTCCCGCCTCTCTCTCTTCATCAAATCTTTAATCACAATATCCGCCACAGAGAGCTTTTACTCTCATCTCCTCACCGCTGTTTTTTCTAATTTCGGAAATTCTTGTAAATTACATGCAATTTCATCGTCCCCCGTACCTTATCAAATGCCAGCTTTACCATTTGCTATATATAAAAATATAAACTTCAACGCACCTCCTGTCAGCCTTTTTTCATAAATGATACAAATATGTTTTTGCAGTCATGACGTTCTTCCTTTCAACCCTCGTAAAGATTTTATAGCTTTATTAACATGTTCATGTTGTAAGGGTTGTTTTATGTGTTATACGCAACATTCCCTTCGAAAATACCCATTCGGGTCCTCAAGAAAAATCAAGGATGTTGTTGATGATAATTAAAAAACACATGCAAACGGGAATTTTTTTTAAACAGCTTTGATTAAAAAAAAAGTTATCAAACAAATATTACAAAAAGAAAAACATTTTGAGAGCTATATTTATGGCGCGAAACGAATTTGTAGTTGGCGCGCGCAGGAACCCGAGGAAAAGGGGCAACTAGCAGACACGTGACATGCCACTATAGTCACGTGGTGCTTGAGCTTTTGGGAGCTTCATATGGTTCTAAAAGTTACTTATTAATCTTCGTTTGAAGTACAACAAAAAAATGAAGATTAATAAGTAACTTTTAGAGGCTAAAGGAAGCTCCTGAAAGAGCGCAAGCACCACGTGATAGAGCTGTGCGCCGGTCAGAAATTGACGGCGGCGGCGCGCCGGAGTGTTCCCTTCCGGAGTCGGCGGCGGGGCGGCGGTGGCGGCGTGGAGAAACGCGTTCAGCCGGCGGCGCACCACGCTCAGCGAGCGGCGGCGGCGTGACTTGGCGACGGCGGTGGCGCAGCGCGGCGGCGCATAGGCCTACCACGGAAAAAGTGGCGGCTCCCACGGGCTCAAACTACAAATTCGTTTCGCACCGTAAAAATAGCTGTCATGAATTATTTTTGTTCGTTGTAAATTAATTTTATGCATCCTTCTCCCGTCCAGGCTATTTTAAAAAAAAATGTTTTTTTCTCTTTGCGTGTGTTTTTTAAAAGAATAATGGTTTTCGGGTAAGATTTCTTGCCTTTCACCCTGTCCGCGATTCTAGCTATGTATGCATAAAATTGAGTTAGCCTTCGTTAGCCCTGCTTTCCAACCGGAGTGTAACAAACAACTCGATAGCTAAGCAGAGGTCGCGAGGTTAGCTACATCTTATCCGCACCCAGAAATAAAACTCCCGTATTCGCTCGCAGTGACCATTTCGCAAGCGAAGCTTGCTTTCACGGATGGCTTGTTTTTATCTTTGTATTTGTCCAAAAGGTAGATGTCGAAACGAGTGGTCTGCTCGTCTGGCAACCGTTACTTTGCCGGCCGAGTCATGAATATTCGAGCGGCGTACCCATTCCCGCTCATATCCCCGTACACGCAACGAATGAAAGCTGCGAAGGTCTCGCGGTGATCGCGATCCCGCGAGAGCGTTGCGAGGAAATCTTTCGTTCGTCGGTGTTTGAGAAGCACGCCCTCTTCGCTCGGTGTGTCTTTCCGCTCCAAGCCCGGATGTATATTTCATGCACGCACGCAAATAAGTCGGCCAGTTTATCCCGGGGACAGACCCTTCATTTGGCTTCGTGTTTCTTGAATGTTTCATGAGCTTGTTTTTTTTTTTGTTCTTTTTTGACGAGGAGCATACGAACATTTTGGTTGCATTGATTAGCGATGGGTAAGTGCGACTCTGCCGCTGAATAAAAAATCCGAACCGCTCATGGAAGCCGTTCACGTGGCGTTAGCCATTAAAGGTAAAGAAAGCTCTCGTACAACTGCCCAAAATATTTATAAAAAAACGATAACACGCGTTCTGTAGGCGATTTAAGATGCTGCTCAGTGCAGTATAAAGATTCCCAGACAAAGACAGGTGACTGAGCCATTTGTCGACGCAGCCTCTGTGAGGGATTGATAGTCCTAGCTAGGAGAAAGTAGGACTTGACTTCGGAAAGCGAGTGTAAGAATGTGTGATTTCAGCATTAAAAAACACGCATGTTTATAAAATTATAAAAAAGTAAATAAAGCTGCTGCTTTTTAACCTTTATTTAGTCTATTATGAGGGAAAACCTCAATAAGGTTTTTACAATAGTAAAGAAAGCAGGAATAAAGGCGAAATAACTAAACTTTATGTTTGAGGTTTAAGCTGCACTTTATTGTATTACCTTTAGCATAAAGCTTAATTTTCTACCCTTGAAGACATAAAGCAAAAGTCTCTGTGATGGCAAAGTAACCTTCAATTGTTCGCCCTCAGAAATAAAAAAGGCGCTAAACGTTGTTTAAAAGCAGTAACATGGCCCATACAAACCTACTTCTGAAGTTACCAGGGGCCATAAAAATTATTGAGTATTTTCTTCCCGTTTAAAATCGGAGAGGTCTATAAACAAGACAAAAACTAGACACCTTGACACCGTTTGCCAAAATTTAACTTTGCATTCGCGTCAAGTCAATACATTTTTCTACAATAAAAAAGACACCCCTCAATTTTCGTTTAACGCAAACGCGATTAAAAGCTCATGATTTCTGCGTTTATTCAATTTATTTAATCCAGCTACTTTAATAATATTAGACTTGAATATTGCCACGCGCGTCGCTGAGCGAGCGCGTACGTGGCCGAATGGTTACCGTGCTTGGCTGTCGCGCGGAGGATCTGGGTTCGATTCCAAGGAGCGGAATGTTCGTTTATTTATTATTTCTACTTGGCATTCTCGCAAATTCGAGAACTTTCTCGTCTGATCGAGTTCCGAATGTCCTACGCCCCGAACGTTCTAGGTTGAATGTTCCAGAAACCCACGCGGCTACAAAAGGTATTCCGCGTGGCAAGCCGGAGTCAGTCTCGCCCCAGCGTTCGATCCTGCTGTTCCGCCGACTTCGACGCCCGCGCCGCGCTACTGTTCTTTTCTGTTGCCTTTTTGTTTTGGGCACAAGTTCGCCCCATTAAATGTGTCAGATTCCTCAGTTATTCGTTCTTTCGTCACCTTGTCATTCGTGACAATATGAAACGAATTTGTTTTTGGTAATGCGTCAAACTGCCGCGTTTCAATGACTATATTTTACGAAAATTAAACCTCCACGACGGCAGGGAGACAATCAAGTATGCAATTGTTCGGTGTAAAAGCGCACGTGTCCAAAAGTCAGCGACATGCACCAGAGAGAACCCGTGCAAACAATGGTCACATACAAGTCCAGAAAAGATGCAGGGTGGAGTTTATTAGGTTGGTTTACGTTTCTAGCGTTGTGATTGGCTCTTCTGCAATTTTTTAGGCAAATGCCGGACTCTTATTGGCTGATGCGCGGTAATAAGATGCACGGGACTGGCCACGCCCTAGTCTTCGTGAGCAGTCAGTGACTCTAGTTTACATCAAAGAATAAAAGTTACGGAACCTTTTCTAAGCGAATTCAGGTCCTTTTTACTGCCCAACACTGCCCTAAACAAAGCTTCATCTGTTTCGCGTGTGAGCGATTGCGTTTGCTGATTAAAGCGTCCTTTGAAATGATTCGTGCTTCGGTGCATTTAGCTCTCGTATGTTCACGTGCCCAAATGTAATTTAATTAATCTCTTCCATAGGGTTGCGTTATTAATTAAAAAAGCCGAGAAAGACCTCTCGATTGCCATTGTTTATTCTTGTTGAAAGCCAAGATAAATGAGCGTTCGGTAATTATGACCTTATCTGCTCACAACTCGGGTCTTCAAAGTGCGCGGAAAATAGCTAACTTTAGCGCTCCAGGAAGAAATGAGAAGAACGATATTAGTTTCATCAGAAGTAGTCAAGGTATTTTTTGCTATCAAGACTTTTCTCGCGATGCGGGGCGCTTCAACATGGAATCAACATTTTTGTTCTCGCCGTCTTGGGAAGAGAGCAATACGAATGTTACTGCCTAATATTTTCCCCATGAATTGTCAAGTGCCTTTTCGACCTTTGTTTTTTCAAATTCAGACAAATAGCTCTTACCGAGCATATAAACTACATCGGCGACGATAAAGATGATGAAAATGATTGAGATAATCATAAGATTGCAGCTCTAAAGTTTCGACAGCTGCAGTTACGTCCGTATCAATAGCGCCTGAACAAGGTCCTAACCTTAATCAATTCTCCGTAATCTTGAGAATGATATCGAAGGTTAGGAAACACCTCAACGAATTCTGTTATTCTGGCACGTAATGAGGCCATCTCGAAAAATATTCGCTCTCAAGTGAACTAAAACTTACTTGTTCTTTGCGAAATTGAAAAATTATTACGCCGCAGGCGATATATCGACGTTTCGCAATAGTCAAACACTATCGTGCTTTTTTAAATTTTATGCGGTAATGCTTAATACTTTTGATGTTATCTCAAGTCAAAATTAATATATGTCAAGTATGTTCGTTCAGTTGGTTTTCATCGTTTTTTGTAGGGTTCGATTGATGTTTTCGATTAATGGTAGAGGCTGTATTTCCTCAATAAATTGAGATCCCTTATTTTTAGTCAAAATCACCGATAAATTGCCGATAAGGGAGTTCGTTTTGAAGGCGTAAGAAATTCCTTCTCCCTTTAGAATAAAACGACGGGTTATCAGATTATTGCAAACGCCCCATAGACAGTATCAAACGCATATTGTATTATGGCTAAAATACACGAATCATTCTAGCCAATCTTGACCGATTATAGAATCAAGTCGCTTTTGATAGAGGTGTTTTTTTTTTTCTTTGGATTCATTTTAGAAAACGTTTGTTCAATTTTTTTCAATTGCATCATATTGCCGCATGCGTAGCTAATCAAGTTGGCAGCGTGCTTGTCTCCAATGCAGATGACCTGGTTTCAAATCCCGCCACCGGTTGTGTGTGTTTTTTTCTTTTTTCTTGTGTGTAAATAGTATATTCTGGAACGTTGGAGAGAAGTGTAGTTTGTTCATGTTGAGAATGTATACTTCCAGAACGAAAGATGTAGATTATATTAGACTCCCAGGGAAGGCTCGAAAGCAACTATGCCGCGCCGTACGGACTCTGTATCGCCCCAGCGCTCAATTCTGCTCTTATGCCGCCATCGACGCCTGCGACGCTAGCATTCTTCTATTTTGCTTTGGGCACAAATTCGCCCCATTAAATTTTTAATTTCATTAGAGTCATTTGTCGCTTGATCAATTGTCATTCGTGGCACTATGTATATAAATATATTGAAAATATAAATAACAATATTTACATATTTACGGGTATCGTTATTTTTTGTATATCGTGATGTAACCGACTGTTTATAGTAAAAAATAGCGTCTGGGATAAGTGACTGCTATATTACACACAAAACAATAAAAAAATAAATCAGCGACGTAGCATGGGGACCACAGAAGCGGGGGGAGGGGGGGGGCGATTTACGCGCTACGCGGTTCCTTCAATGTTCTAGCACCAAAGTAGACGGTCATCAAACTACAGCCTGTTTTGTCTGCCTTCGTCACTGTATATATAACTTCTCTACTGAGGCACTTTCTACATGCGAATTTCTTAAACAAAAACGCTATAAAGCACTTGTAAACAATAACTGCTAAACATATTACGTGTCAGACATAAAATATATTTAATAAATTCCACGAAAGTAAATTTTACATCCCAGTGAATCATCTAGTAAATAGATAAGCCATAAGATAAAAGGTCAGAGACCTTTTATCACTTATTTTTCTGATATCCCATCAACCAACCGGAAGCTACCTGCAGTCCAAAAAATAGAAAGATTGAGTTCTTACATATATCTATTTTTAGATATTTCGTTGTTCTTTCTTTTTTGATCTAAACCTGCAAAAGATCTCACAGTCATTCTTTCCAGAAAGCCCACTACCCCAGATTGGTAATTGTCCGCCGCACGAATAAAAAAAGAGTTGAGCGCTCCTTGGCGTAAACAAACGTTACGTAAATATTGTGCTTGGGTTTTTCTAATAGAGTCCGGAAAGAACTGTGTACTTGCGAGATACATTTTACGTCGCTTCCTTCAAGCTCTCAGTCTAGAGCGCGCTTTAACGTTTGCCTTTCTCTTACAGAGTATCCTTGTGCGCGAGAGTGTGTGCAAACGTGTGTTCGTGCGCACGTTTGTGTGTTTGCATCTGGCGTTGTAGTTTCGTTTTCTCAACTCCCTTGCTGAATTCACTAACGGAACGAATAAGATATTCGCGAAAGATATCTCCAAACTAAAATTAGTCGTCATAAGAAAAAAAAAGTGAATTGCTTAGGGCAGATTCCCGTTTCTACAGATGCTGAAGAAGGGTTAAGATATTTGTCCTACGCTTGAAGCACAGTAAAAGAACTGGAATGACGCGCGCAAGGAAGATAAAATAAAAAATAGCGTGAACGTTGCAAAACAAATATTGCCTCCCACGTTACGTTGTTTGCGCAGCCGAGTCACATATACTGTAGAAAACAAACATGTGTATAGTTACATAAAGATGTAAGTTTAACTTAAAGTAGCAGTCTAACAACTCAAGGGCCCGGCTTTCAGGTATACAGAGCTCGAATCAAGCGAAAGAAGATGTATCTCAGATATGACAATAAAGTTTAAAACAAAACGGGTTAAGCAGACTCACAGAGAAAGTACTACGTCGTTTAAAAATATAAAAAGGAAACAAGACGAAGTTAGAACGAGGATTGTGGAACGAATTTAGAGGTCTATCAAAGTGTGCACGAGCGTGTAAAAGGTCTCTTAGTAATAAAAAATAAAATTTTATGATTGAGGGGGCATCAAAGCTGGCCTTTATGCCAAAACTGTCTTTTCTATACGATCGAAAAAAAAGTTACGGTGTAGTACAGCCTAAATGGGGCATCAAACTGTGTTTCCGTCGCCCTTGAATTTGAACATGTAAAATGCGGGTATCCACTGTCGTACAACTTGAAATCAACATACAGCTAAAGATAGTTGGCCCCCTGCGCGTGTTTTTTTAATTTGAATTAATTGAGTGATTTAGAGTGTCTTTTATCAATCTGTTTTGAAAAGGAACCGATAAAAAAAGCATCTCTTTTTCTGTTAGAAGCAGGGAAAAAGAAATCATGATAGCTTAAAGGAAGAAAAAAACTAAATAAATCACATTATTTTTAGGTCAGATTTATTTATTTAAGTTAAATTAATTTGGTTTAGAACAATACTTCCGAAAATGGGATTTCTTATTATTATACGTATTTTTAAACATAAAAAAGTGATTGACCAATGTGTCAGACCATTGAAACAATGCGTGAAAAAGTATTTCCGGAAAATTAATTTTCTTAAAGTACATGTTTAATTAACCATGTTTTATTGGTGTAAACCCCGAAAAGGTTAGAACAAAGACAGCTTGATATTTCTAACTAGTTAAATTAGCGTTCTCTGCTTTTTCTTTCTCGTTATAATTTGATTACAAGTAGACATTACTACACTAACAAATAAAGTCGAAGGTAGAAATATAGCTCTGCGATCTCATTTTCTGCGAAGAACACCGCTATTTGTTCATATTCAGCCTGCTATAAATATTTTCTTGCTTGATTACACTTCTATTGGCGGCGAAGGTTTGATTTAAATCATCATAGTAAACCAGGTGTGATTTAAATCACGATTTAAATCTTGATATAGATCACAATTTAAATCTTGACTGCATTCTCCACCCTGTTAGGTACGACGTTTTTCTCTTCAAAACAAAGTGTAACAGTCAAGATAGCGCTTATATACTTTTAGCTAATTATTGTGCTCACGTATTTATAAAAAAGTATTTCACAATATTTATATTAACTGGAGGAACCCTAAGAATTTGAGTCATGATTTTCTATAACTCGGTTCAAGTACATAAACAAATAAGCCATATCTTTTGTTTTTTATGCATCACTGCTGGCAAAGAAAGTTTTCTCTCACCTACACAGCTCTAAGCGTGCGTTTGAAAAGTGCGATGTGACTCCAAGTGTGGCACCTGGAACGTGTCTACGTTTGGTGTGCTTTATTGAAACTTTATATTTCCAGCTCAATATCCTTTCAAATTGTTCAAAATCAGCGAAACACCGGCGTTTTTCTTCACGAACCGTTTTTACATTCGCCAGTGGAAATCGATGCAGCAGTTGCTGTTGTATAAGAATAGGAATTCGGCCGAAATATAACGAAATTGTTTTGACGCGATATTGCGAACGCCTACGGAGCTACTCCAAAAGACTGTTTTCTGTGTTTTTAATAAATTTGCTTTCCTTAACATTGTTTAAAACGGTATATATGATATATATAAGTTACTAATGTTCCTGTAAGTTGCGTGTTTCAATACCTGGAAACACCTTTTAGGCGACCGTAAACAGGGAACTTGCTTTCTCGTTCTGATTCAGCGCTCTAAGCGAGAATAAGATTTCCCGAAGCTGAAGCCATTTGGTGGTTTCATAAAAAACACGTCTTACGTTGACAACAGGTCACGTAAGCGTGATTGTGGCGGATCGTCTCGAAATGCTTCTAAGTTTCTAAACAAAAACCGAGAGGGCAATACCCATTTTTCTTCGGTAAAAGGACAAAGCGGCAAGACGTCACGAAGAGATTCACTCCACATACAGAGGGTATTTAATTTTAATTATAACATATTTGTTAAAAGCGGATAAGATTTAGACAAAAGCTTCTTCACCATGTATTTATCTGGCTCGACGGATATTACATGAGGGGATTACCGTCCTGGTAAATTGGCTAATTAACTAAAAACCATTTGATACCTTTTAAATTGTTGGTTATGGGGGTTATGCTTGAATTGCAGTATTGACTAGAAATTACTATTAGATGCCTCGCCAATTTAAATATTTCGCAAAAAGGTAATGGTTTCTGAGAGATTAATTAATAAACTTTAGCGTTTTCTTGTCCTATATAAAGACAAACAAAAAGCGCCCACTGACGCTTAGAAGTGTGACGTAGTTTATTCAATGATGGCAATATTTCGGCAGCGTGTCTTCGGTGGATGCGCCAACGACAAGAGTGACGACGTGACTGGAGCGCTACGTCACTATTCTAAGAGTCATTTTGGGCAAGGCTTGTGACGGTACTTTTTACGCGCAACCTTTCAATCGGGCAATAAACGCTAAACCTAATTGAGTAATTGAAGAAAAAATCATATCCTTTTTTCTATTTTTTTAAATTTCGTCAGGCCCCCAAAACCAATCGCCGCCCATAATTATATTGCAACATTATTTCTAAACTCAACGATTAAAAAGCCAACGAACAAATTTGAGATAATTAGTCAACTGGCCCTGACATTCATTATCTAATCCAGTGTCCGCCGAGCGAAATAACTACTTGGCGAAGAAGGCACTCATCTAACGCTCAATCCTTTTCTTTAATACGTTCAAATTAGGATAAAGAGTGTGTTTATAAGCTCACAAAAAAAAAATCGGGTTCAACGCCACTTTTTAAGAAGTGTTTTTTTTTTATTGCCATTGCAGACGCGTTCTTTTCTCACTACACACTCGTCCCAATTGCTTTTAATCTGCACTCTTATGATGAAAAACGATTGGCACATTACGTGAGGAACTAAAGTTTATGAAGCACAATATTTTGTTCGTTGTGACCCGAATGTAAGAATTTTGTTTATTCAACGCGAACTGGTTTTAGCGGTTAACAGTGCGAAAACCGGCTCCAACAACTAATTTACGTTAACGTTTCTTTGTAGAAAGCGGAAAAAAAGGATATCAACAACGCACCAGCCTTGAAGGCTTGACACTCGAATGAAGTGAGGGAATGATTGATGAATCCGCGGTTTGGTTTTGGTAGAGTACAGCGTGTAATGTTACGTTGGTACTTCTCCCATAAATATTTATATGCTAACGTTATCTCACGCTGTCTGACGCCATAGATACTCCAAGCTCCATAAGCGCCGGATGATTACGAAGACAATTGAGATTCAACAAAAAACGTCGTCTTAAATTGTATTCTGCTTCACTTTCTGTAGCACAGTAAGATAAAAACCGTGGCTCGCAGAACAAAAAATACATATTACGATCTCTTCCCAGGAGTACGCCAGAGAACCGCCCAACTTGGTCCAAACTTCACGCCCCCAACTTAGGCAAATATGATTTTTGCTCTATGGCGCTATAGTTAGTGCCACAGTACTTTGGCATGGAGTATCCACGAATTTACTCTCGCTCAAAATTTAATTGCCGAACTACAAGACTACGGCCTGAAATGACTGGTGACGGCAAACTACCATCAGTAAAGCCATATATGGCACTTGTCTTCGCGATAGTCGTCCACGCGAAATAATGACTACCGATCAAGAAAATAAACGTGTGTGCGTACCTTTCGTCATGATGACCACGCATCAAGACAATAAATGTGTTCGTACCTTCGTTCAAAATTCTGTGTCACGGCTGTGTCGTGCGCTAAACAGCTTAGCTGGTCATCCACCTTCACAAAATAAAAAGACTCACGATTTTTTAATTTTTTAAAGTTTATGTTTATAATAATACGCAGTAACAGTGCTGCTCAGTTTTGTTTGCTTCGTACATTAACACATTGAAGCGAGAAACCCAAACTGTTCTGTAAAGGGTGCACCCCCTTTGACAGCGGGAGTACTGCGGAGAAGCGCTCTTTCTCCAACGTGCTATTTACCAACGCGTTAGCATTAGTACCCACATGTACAGGGAAAACCTGACAGCGTCCTTCTGCGGACAAAACAGTGGAAAGGAAAGCGCGCCGCGTAGAGAGGAGGAGAGTAGTGAAGGACAAAGGCGAGAGGGAGACGACGTCATGGGGCGGGAGACAATGCGCACGCGGATGCTGGGGCGAGTCTAAACTTGCAGGTTTGAGCAGTGCGTATTTCTTGCTTTGTGCTACAAAATGGAGCGTGAACAAAGTACTAGCGCTGGTCCAAGTAGGTGGCAAACGAAGACAGATTGTGCACGAAGGAGACGGGTTGCCGAAACCGGTGAACGATTCTGGATAAACATTAGTATTTTTTTCTTTTTTTTATTTTTTTGAGTGAAATATAAATTTTAACAGAGCCGTAATATATATATATATATATATATATATATAGTATCTGAGATGATCAAGGTACTTTGAAGTTTCATAGGAGATAGAATACGACATCGGAGAAATAGACAGTGATAGTCAATCTACCTTAAAATGACGCCTGATATTTAAGTTTAAATGGGGTATTTTGTGCACTAAAGTACACCGGAAAACTTGGAATTGCACACCTGCTTCACGGAACAGTGATTAGACAACCGAAGTCCACTTCAATTCCTTTATATCAGGTATGCTAATACAAAATCAAAAGATAAAACGGTTATTTTTTTTTTGAGGGGGGGGGAGTACACAGTATTTGTCTTATCATTCACTACGCAAACGAAACGAAATGGTCCAGCGCAGCGCATGGCGTCGCTTGAGTAACCTCGCATAACTCGTTTGAGGAAGCTATACAGCCAGAATATACGGGCTACTCTAGCCTAGAGTAACTTCATGGCTCCGCCATTATGGCTGATCGGGTAATCGCTAGAGTCACTCTATGTGCGCGGGGCCACGCGCTCTACTGGTCCCTTTCGTTTCGTTGAACACTGTACATCATTTCACCAATTCTGCAGTTACCCCGTTTTCAGTAGAATAACATCAAAATGCAAAATATATTATACCAATATCAAATTGCCTAAAAATAAATCAGATGTCATCATTGCTATGAAGTTCCGCAGGACCACGCATGCAACGCGGTTTGCTACCAAATTATCACGAGTTTACAATTCGAGAAGCAACAAGCCTATTTTCTCCTTGAATTAACCACGCGAGTGTTAATTGTTACAGAAAAAGTGAAAGCCGTTTACAACTCCCTGTAACGCCGAATTAGAGCGCAGCTCTTGAGGAGGAGGAGGGAAGGGTACGGAGGGGGGGCAAGTGACCTCGGGGGGGGGGGAGGGGGGTAACGTGACGTCACTGATGACGTCATCAATGATGATGACGATGACGATGCGGATGCCGATGACGTCATCAGTGACGTCACTGATGACGTCATCAGGATGATGACGATGACGATGCGGATGCCGATGACATCATCAGTGACGTCACTGATGACATCATCGGCATCCGCATCGTCATCGTCATCACGTGACTTCGGGGGTCACGTGACCAGGGGGTCACGTGACCTGGGGGTCACGTCACTGATGACGTCATCGGCATCCGCATCGTCATCGCCATCATCACGTGACCTCGGGGGTCACGTGACCTGGGGACCACGTGACCTGGGGGTCACGTGACCTCGGGGACCACGTGACCTGGGGACCACGTGACCTGGGGACCACGTGACCTGGGGGTCACGTGACCTCGGGGGTCACGTGACCTGGGGGTCACGTGACCTGGGGGTCACGTGACCTGGGGGTCACGTGACCGGGCGGTTACGCCGACGGCGACGCCGACGGCGACGGCGACGCCGCTCAAGCCGGAAACGGGCGCCTAAGAGCTGCGCTCTAAAACGCTTAGGACACATATTCTTGGTTCATTGTTAAACGCTGTCTTTCGTAAAATTGAGGCACAGTATGTTAAGACAACATAGCAGCCTAAAGACTATCTGATGTATAAAAAAAACTGTCTTTGAGCGCCTAACCCGACAACATGCCAAACGTATTTAAAACACTACCTCCCCGCAAAATAAATATATATACCCAAATCTGAAGACACACCATTCTTCAGGATGACAAACGCTTTCTCGAACTCGGCACACGACACCATGCATCGCTACACACACAAAAAATTCATGGAGCCTAACGAGCGAACGACGCGTAAAAGAAAAAAAAATCCAAATGCTCAGAGCAAGGAGATAAATGGGAAGAAAAACTAGAAAAAGCCAAGGATTTACGCCTAAGAAAAGCGCGTGAAGAAAAATGTCGCTGGTTTTATGTTTCTCCGTGGCCCGAGCGCTTCGTTGCCTTGGTTGCAGCTTCTATTTATTACGGGCTCCATTAGAGGCTGGTGGCTGGGCGACATGCTTCATAATCGGGGAAACTGAGATGCGGCATCGGACACCAGATTACCGCTTGGAAAGTACAAAAGAAGAGACAAAATAACTAAATGAAGAATAAGGCATAAGCCCACCGGCATTGGAAATGCAGTTGCAAAACGTATAAACATCAGGGAGTATAAGCTGAACACGAAAACCACATTGTTTCGTGAGTGTTTATGCGCCACAGAAGGTTTAGGGACAAGAAACTGCTCCGAATCTCCTCAACGCTATTTAGATTCTGTACATTATGAAAATTAATGTGCGCGCCAGATAGGATGAATGCAGCTTTGGTTGCCCTTCCTTTCCATAAACTTATTTTGTTACTACTAATAATGAAGTTACTCGAAAAGGTGCCCTCATTCGATAAGTAGTATTTAAACGCTAGATGCACTTGCTCACTCAGGGAGTCAAAGATGTTTGCCTCCGTGAGGATACTGGCATCAAGAAACATCATCGGACATGCTGAATGATATTCCCTGAGCAACGTGCACCTACAATCAGCGACATCAGCTATTAATTACATCATTCGACCAACATTATGCAGTTATATGCCTCGCGTTGGCGGTAGCCTGTTTCAGTTGCTTAATTGATATGATTTGATGAGCCGCCTGATTTTCTGTTGTTTCTCATTACTACTTCTAAACCGATGATTTTGTTAACGCGCAGCAAATATGTGGTGAAAGAAAACAACACAACAACAGAAGAACAAGCCCCAGATTGTTTGTTATGAACACCGAAGGCATTCCTTAAACGTATCTCCCAC
>JAZHYW010064605.1:0-15062 GCA_037355805.1 Ixodes ricinus
GGGAGTGACTTTGCAAACAGATCAGCCTACAACCTTGGCGGTAACAGGATATAGGAGGTACGGCACGGCAGAACCTGAACCTGCGCCGTTTGTGAGCGACAATAGATTCGCCGCCTCGGAGGGCCGCACAACGCCAAAAAACAAAAATACAGAAAAAAGAAATGAAAGACGTTTACAACACCTTGTAACGCCGAATTAGAGCACAGTTGTTGAGGAGGAGGAGGAGAAGGTATTGAGAGGTAGGGCATACGCCCTCTTCCTCTTCCTTACCTCCTCTCTCCTCCCTCCTCCCCCTCCTATCCTCCTCCTCCTCCTCCACTCGTCCTCCTCCTCCTCCTCCCTCCTCCGCGCGGTGCACTATGTGACATTCCCCATAATGCACCGCCCGGTTACGCCGACGCCACTCAAGCCGGAAACGGGCGCATAAGAGCGGCGCTCTAAAAAATAATTTCGATTGACTGAGATTGTTTGTATTAGGCGTATTCAGATAGGATCGAAAGATCCCATCCCGTTGACATTTTTTTATATTTTTTATCAAAATATATATTTTACTTGTTGTGCAACCGCAAAAACATATTCGAACATTTTCTGCGGGAAATAAAATTTCTCCTGAAGAACGAAAATAACGAAGTCGATGTTGGTATACGCGCACGTTTTCGAGACTTGCGTAAAACCGTCCCTTTGGATAATTATACAAGAGAACTATTGTCCCCGTATACGTCTTATAGTTTTTTTGTGCAGACTGTACATAAAATAAAAGGGGGTAAACACGTATTATCGATTACTAAGCAATTCAGGGCTTTATGGGTCCGGATCTTAAAATATTGAAAATTCGAATTTTTGAACATGATTTGGACGCGTTTGTCTAGTATTCGGATAAATTATCATCCAAATTGAAAACGATAACCATTCTGAAAAAATACACTGAAATGTAGACAGGTTACCGATTTTGCAGTAATTGGAAAATCAGTTTAAAATAAGGCCATCTTAGTTTTTCTTTTACTTTTCATAGATTAAGGCTCATAATTTGTCCCATCAGGTCGTTCAAAAATGAAAGAAAGATATGACGCTGCCGATTTCAAACAAGGGAAAGAAAGTTGTCGAAAAATGTGGGAAGTCTGTGAAGAGAAAGCACCGTGACAGGAGCTGGTGAAAAAATAAGAGTTCATACAAAAGTTTACAGGCGAGTTTGAAGCATGCACAAGCCGACAATTTAAATCCAGATTTCTAGGATCTGTGAATTTCGGAGCCTACCCTTCGTAGGGAGGCTGGGCTGCTAACGACCACGTTTACATAGTGATAAAAAAGAACGCATGTTAAAAGTGGTACAATTGAAACGAGTTTAATGAATCAAGGTCCTGTGCGCACATTCGGCGCTTGTAGCCTGCATTCCTTCTGCAGGACGGTAACCTGAGTCGGGCACGGCGCTCTTCTGGCACTCCGAGGAGGAACATTTTTTCCAGTTTTGCCTGTAGCGATCACTCACTGTTCGTTTCTTCTCAGTGGCACAGCAAGCTCGCGACATCGATCTGCTTTTCGCCCAGCCATAGGATACTTTACTTTCAAAGATATATCTTTTCTGCGTCTACTGTTCTTGCTAAAACAGCTGAGGTTGCGAAGTGTCGGACCGCGTACACTGCCACAAGTGACAGGACTGAATTCCACGCACAACAGAAACACAATCCAAGTCCTTTGCTTTTATGTCCCTGAACGCTTTGACGTCAGCTTTCAAAAGGTGGATTAGTTTCACGTTCGGCACTTTAGTGTTCAGTGGGGCAACCATCTCTGACGCCGACGTGGTGGGCCGTCGGATGTTGTTCAACGTCGCCTGGTGCTTGACACGACCCCCAATTTCATCGCAAACACTCTTGCCATGTCCAGTTAAAATCCACCGTCGCTGACTTGTACTTGTTGCTCTGCAGTTCGTGTAGTAAGTGGCTTGCTGCGCTATCACTGACGAAGGTCACATGTGCATACCCAAATTAGATTTCACGATTCTCCAAACCATTGCAATATAAATTAAGTTACAGACAATCCCAAATTCTTTTTTTCTAAAAATCTTTTTTTTTCTTTTTTTTTTCGACGCGTTGTGCGGCCCTCCACAGCGGCGGATATATTGGCGCTCACAGGCGGTGCAGGTTCAGGTTCTGCCGCGCCCTACCTCTGATATCATGTTACCGCCAAGGTTGCAGGCTGATCTGTTTGCAAAGTTGCTCCGGTTGCTTCCTTTACGTCGCGTAGACGGAGACGCTATACGCCGGCTGTTGAAACAGGCACCGCGAAGCATGTACAGGGTAGCGCCTCTGGATCGCTCCGGCCAATGGGAAATTTTGGGGCGGTTGTACCAAAATGTATTCGACATTTTTTCTTCAAAACTACCGTCCACCTCTGTGCTGTCAGTTGGTCTTTTACTGACCACCCCATATCATTTTTACGATTTTTAATAATAATGAAATTGTGAAGAATGTGCATGTGCACGCTCCTTTTACGGCAACCGCATTAGCGTGAATTTGGCCATATTTCTTGCTTTATCACTTCAAAGTCACACAAATATTGCATTATGTTTTTGTAGATTCTGTTAGTACATATTATAAATGTTAATTTCAAACAGTCTGAAAAAATTAAAGGTACTTTTTTTTAAAAATGATTTTCAAAATAAATGCATTTGTAATGAGCAATTCGTGTAAATTTCTCCCGCTAACCAGGGCAACGATATATTATGCACAGATGAACAATAAACAGAGCGACACACTGGAAAAGGTTGAAGGCCTTAGCTGTTATAGATACGGAGAAAACAAACCTTTAATCCAGAGCGTCATTGCGCAATGTGCCATATTTGTGATTTTGTTTCTCAAAATAGCGACCCTAAATCTCGGTTATTAATACTTTTTGTCAATCCTTCCTATGCCTAATTTGTCCGTAAATATTTCTAGACCTGTAGCCAGAACAGTTTTTTGGGGGAAGCCGCCCGAATCGCAAACATCGCGCGATACGCAAAACGCGCACGTGGCTGAGAGGTTGATTACAAATTTTTTTCGCAAAGAATTTTTTTTAAAACAAGGATTGGTTTTCATTTTTTTTGGGCACGGAGCCAGCAAAATATATTTTTGCCATGAAAATTAAAAATGGTCAACGGACATGGTTGTTCGATCTTATCTGAAAACGCCCACCAGTACTCCCGCGGACATTGTGAGCTGAAACACACGACTCGGCCTTTTTCCTACTCCTGTGGTTCCCACAAGTTTTATCATATCACAATTTCCCCGAACGTCTCAGGTATGAGACCTCAACTTCGCATTCTATTCCTCTACAGGACCACAACTTTTTCAAAAAACTGGGCAAGTGCACCGTAGACGCATGAAGGACTATTGCAGCTCATATTGTCCGCGATAATACGTACGTCTCTATGCGATGGATTGAGGTATCTGAATTGTGGTCTCCTTGCGTTTGAAAAGGCTGTACGAGACACAGTCAGAAGTTTTCGCTCCACCTGAGAATCCTATCGAACGTGGTACGCACCTTAATGCTTAAAATACTAAAACGAGGCAACACAAAATGTAGTTGATTATTTTATTCACGACACCGGACATTCGTCGAAATATGGGCGGTGACGCTCACTCAGTGTGATGGGTATATGATACGCGTATGTACATTTGCCAAAACGTTGTATTTCCTTAGTTCATTTGTGTACACAATGCGTTTGGTTTGCGCAGAGGCCCGCGCAATAGGTCAGAATGGCCTTCCTCTTTTGCTCGCTGCCTCTACTCATATGCCCTCTTTCAGCCCCTCACCAATCTACCGCAATATTATTCCCCCGCCCCTCCTAGAGGTGAGCGCGTAGAGTTTACACCCAGACAACGAGGCTAGTCTGTCTACGCCATATATTGGAGGTCGGATACGAGCACAGATTGGACATCAGTGCTTTGTCCGCTTCGATCGGCTGGGACTCCTGTCCATTGCTGTCCAATCCGTGCAGGCCTCCATCAGGTGACGTAGGCGGTGCAGCACTACAGCCTTTTTCTTTAAATAGGGGTGTTGGTAAAGCATTGTCCTCCTCATTTTTGCAATCTGCGAGAAGAGAAATCTAAGGGAATATTCTACCGAGCAGAAACGGGAGGGCAACATCAAATGTACTAGCACTTTTTTGAATAACATTTATGTAAACGTTATCTCTAAAACGTTTATATAAGTATAAAACGTTATATATATATATATATATACATTTATGTATCAACGTTTATATAACGTTTATATAAACAAACGTTTGTTTCATTCTTTTGCAAGTCGTCTAGTGTTTAGCCAGACGCCTACGTTCATGGCGCTGTTCATCAGGTAATTTAACGCGTGGCATGTGTACAATTCAAATGATAAACCTGGTTATCTTTCGGAATCTTCCAACCCACTCCTCCTCTCCCCACTCGCCTCCTCGCCTAGCTCTCCTCCTCACTCCACCTCTGGTCACATGACCATCTCGGTAACCAGTCAACGTCGAGCACCTCATTCCTCCTCTCCCACCCGTCAACCAATCAGTGTCGAGCCTCGTGGCCACGCTTTTATATAGGCTCCACTTTTGGGCTTCACGGAATGGCGAACACCTAGCCAAAGAACGTTCCGCGCTAAATGTCACGATTCTCTAAGGGTGCCGTTCCGCCAAGTAGAAGTTAAATGAATGAGGTAAGAATATTTACAAAACGCTTTGTACAAGTCGTTATTAATTATTACTATATCTTACTCATCTTTACACCTTTATATAACAAAAATAATAATCCTGTCAAAGCGATACTTTCTGCAATGGCAGATATTTTTTTAAGAGTGTGGTTTCTACTAATCAAAGAGCTTTGTGAGCTTATTGCCAACCTCCTTTGCTCATGGAATATGACTTCCGAAAAACGCCTATACCGAATGTAGTTCTTTTTTATGTACCGAATGGGCAGGCCGATTTATCAGCATGTCATATGTAACTGATATGATGGTTCACATATTGCTAAGAATGTACCCAATGCAACCCCGTCAACCTCCACACTCTCAGAAAAAAGGAATAATCTTCCACCCCTTGTCCCGTATAATAAATCCTCAAGACTTCACTTCGACGTACAGTGCACTGACGTCGAACCGACGGTACCAACTTTCACGAGCAGCTTGATAGCCGAATGGTAGAACTTAAAGCAGCTCACGTTCGTGTTACTTAATACAAAAAGCCGGGTTTTGTTGGCCCTACATCAAAACCTCATTGAAAAGACTGTGAGTGTGCACGCGAGCTGGTGGTAGCTAATTATGTCGTCTAACACCTGCGGCTGTGGTGAAGAAAATGAAGAACTTTTAGTCGAAGGAGCAGACACAGAAGTAAAGGATTCAAATACATAAATGTACATAAATTTAATTTAAAAAAAGTGCTAGTAGATTTAATGTTACCCTCCCGTTTCTGCTCGGTAGAGTATCCCCTTAGATTTCTCTACTTCCAGATTACAACGATAAGGCAGCAAAACGACAAAGTAAAATAAAAGGGCATGGCTTTACCAACACCTTTTAGTAAAAAAGGCTGTAGTGCTGCACTGAGACGTTCACTTCTGTGTCTGTTCCTTCGATTAAAAGTTCTTCATTTTATTCACCCAGTCTCCGGTGTTAAACGAGATAAAACCTCGGTGTATTTTACTCTAGTTTTGGTACATACTTCAGCTGTTTAATAAGTTATATCGCGCCGTTACCAAGCCTCCCGTAAAAGTTGGGGCCGTCAGTTCACCGTCAGTGCGCTGCACGTATAGCATATGGGACAAAATGTGTAATAATAAACCCCTTTTTTAGAGTGCACCAGTTGTCGGTCTAACTGGGTATGTGTACAATTGATTACATCTCTGTCCTTTCCACTTCAATAATACAGTCCTGTATGCCATATCTGGAATCCTTGTTACATATTTTCGCTGTCTATTTAATCTAGCTTTTAACATTTAGTGTCACGACGGATAAAAAATGCGCGAATGAACCCTATGGTAAGACATAAGGGCCTAAACAAACCGACAAAAGGGCCGAAACAGAAAAACTTCCACTTGGATAAAACTTTTTGAGTTCGGAATAAACAAACTCGGCGAATAAAAAGATCAATGTGTGTCGTGTTCAATGTCCCGAGACTGTAATTGTGCGATTGAGGACGGCGGATAATGAATCATTCGCTACAAAGTCTTCTGCCCATGTCGGGAAGCTGTTGAGATCAAAGATGAAGACTCCCAGGGTGTTGATGCTGACCAGCATGATGCAGATGCAGATGCACTTGACCACGAGCCCAGGCAAGATCTGAAAATATTAATTTCAACATAAAAAAATGCATGGCAAATCCTGCTTCTGCTCATATTCTTCACGGCTGTCATGAGCGCGCCTTTATCACGGGCACAATTTTGTGCTTGAATGACAAGGCCACAAGTTCAGAGTTCACTCCAGGATTCACACGATGCGCTTGAATATTATGTATACAACCAACATGACGTCTGCTTAGCTGCTTAAAGGAATACTTTAACGAAATGTGAAATATTCCCGTCGTTACTGGGATAGGGCCAGCTTGAACTTGGGAGACGAAAAAACGTGAAAAACAAAGATAGAAGTTTCCCAAGTTCAAGCTGGCCCTATCCTAGTAATGCACCAACCAGCTCAACCCAAGCCCGGATACCCGTCGTGTTCAGAAATTGGCTGAATATGATCCACAACATCCGTAAATGGCAATCGCACTTTTGTATTTTGCGGCTCCATCCTTCGTTATGAACGGCCCACTCTGGCAAGCGCTCGGAGAGCAGCCAGTGGAGAGCACGTGACATCCAGAGCAATCGTGACGTAACCTGTCTCGGGACGAGGAAAGCTGCGGCACGAAGCTCATGTCGACAGGACGATTGCAAGCAGGCAAGGAGGGCATCTGGCCGCCGCCAAGTCTCTGTTCGTGCGGGGAAGTGCGTGCCTAACAAGCTTACCAAAGCTACGTTCACGCGCACGATGCGCATGCTTGCTCGCATGGGGCACCAGTGAGGATATAGTTCTATGCGGAAAAAAGTCAAAGTCACTACCTGTCAGGCATGTATCCTAGCGGAGGCTACCAGGAGGCCCCCGGCCCCCCCCGAAGTCTTCCATTTGTGCTGGGGCCTTCTCTCCCCCTCCTCCTCATACAGCCTTTTGTCACGTGGCGGCCCCCCCCCTGGGCCCCCCGCGAGAACAAAATTCTGTGCGTACGTGCCATGCTACCTGTCAATGTTCCTAGACGGATATTACAAACGAGGCTTTAGCGACATCCACCAGGTGCCATTTGCTAATCGTTCAATTCGTTTCAAAACTCATTTTCGTGTCTTGTTCAACAAGAAATTGGGGTGTCCGATGTGATACTGCTCCCTGGAACACGTATAAACCAAGAAATAAGCGCCGAACTTTCCTTGTAGTATCCTTTTAAGGGTTAATGTTGCACTGCCCCCCCCCTACACCCCCCCCCCCAAAAAAAAAAACAGAACAAAAACTAGGTATATTTCTGTAGATGTTGCGTCTTGTAACAAAGATTTAATACCGTAAGGAATGGTATTTACTGCGTAGTGGAGACAACCAATGAACGATTTAGCTCGACCTGATTTTTTTTAACTGTTTAATTCTAACACGCTCGTTACAGCGAAGCTGTTATGCGCTAGGATCTAGGAAAAAATGCGTCCGCGGATGTTGACAGAAAACTCCCCATTGGTCGTGGCAAGTATGAATAAATAATAAGGAAAAGAGCTGGCAACCAGCGCGAGTCAGCCTTCCTTGGCATTATTAGATAGTGAGGTCCTGATCGCTTGTTATAATCTCTAGGCATCGTCCTCGAGGTCATCCTAAGAGTCATCCTTGAGGTCATCCGAGAGGTCGTCCTAGGCATCATCCTTTAGGCGTCGTCCTTGAGGTCATCCTAGAAGTCGTCCTCGAGGTCGTCCGAGAGGTCGTCCTAGGCGTCGTCCTTGGGGCGTCCTAGAAGTTGTCCTTGAGGTCGTCCGAGAGGTCGTCTTAAAAGTTGTCCTTGAGGTTGTCCAAGACGTTGTCCTCAAAGTCGTCCTAGAAGTCGTCCTCGAGGTCGTCCTAGGCGTCGTCCTCTAGGCGTCGACCTCAAGGTCGTCCTAGAAGTCGTCCTTGAGGTCTTCCTAGACATCTAGTCTCCTTAGACGGTTGTCCTCGAGGTCGTCCTAGAATGTCTAGTCGTCCTAGACTAGGCATCGTCCTAGACGTCGTAAAAATAACAGCTTCGCTGGTCCTCCATCTTCACGTGAAGTGGAAGGGCTCTACAATTTTTATTTTTAATGTGACCATAAGCGCATCTGGAGTTCAGCTTGCAGAAAGACCTGTCCAGAATATGCCGCCCAGACCAGCGTGCAGGTTGACAATGCTGAAGTTTTGATATGTTTCTTATCTATAACTTGCTGCAGGTTTAGGATAGCGGGGCAAGGCTCTCCCTCTCACAAGTCATTCTGCTCGCTCTGATAGGTAGTCTCCTCTTCTCCACTCGCCTCCTCTCCAGCGTTCGCTCCGCGAAAGTGGAAAGAGTGCAGGGTTTTGTGGGAGGGGCCTATCCTGCTTTTGTTAACCAAGAATTGACTATAGATGTTTTCTTCGCGGTCGCCGTCATCTTGAATCGCGAAACTTTCGGTATGTGAGAAAACATCCTTTTGCTCTTGCCACACAACTGGGAGAAGCTCACGCTTTAATCGCGACATGTATCATTCTTGATTTACCTTTTATTATAATATTTTACTTGTCCTCGGTTTTTTTTTTTTCATCCCGCATACCGGATTTGTCAAACTACGTGGCTGGGGACGAGGGTAAACGAAATAGGCCCATAGGTGGCAGAGCGAAGCGGCGCGCATCGCCTCCGTCCTACTTTTTCACTATACCACTTAGCAAATCTCATGAAGTTTTCATGGTGGAAACTGCACAAATGAAAACGAGGGTGGAAGAAGTGAACGGACAAGACCAGGAATAGTCACAGACTCACCCCACTTTCCATTCTTTCTTTCCATTCACCCTTCTTTCATGTATATCTCATTTGCAAGGTGTAATTTTAGCAAAGTTTCATTCCAACCACTATTATATATGGCAATTAGCGGATCTCCCATTTTTAGCTCGTATATTGATGCATATAATATTTCGAGATACTAACGTAACATAGATATAAACACATATACAAATATGGGATGGCTCAATAGGCGGTTTCAGAGGAAAATTAAGTTGCGAAGGTAAGCACTCTATAGTAGGCTTTGTGAAGTTTGGAAATGTAGTATTCAATTTCCACGTACTTCAGATTGCTTGGCGTGATACACACGGGAAGCAAAAAAGCGACGAATTCGCTGCACAGGGGACAATATCGGAAAAATGTGAAACTCAAGGTAGACGCCAAAATTCCGTGTTGGCTGGTATTATCTACTCTGCTTTTCCCGTCACTATTTTACTGCGTTTAAAAAAATATACGTAATCGCAATAAGCTGTGCATACGCGAGGATATCTTATTATTATGAAAACGGCTGCTCAATGTCCTCTTTCAGCACCGCGGCCCATCTCCTTATCTCTCACAACTTCAGTTCGCACAGCCATGATTGCGCAAAGGCGTCGGCTAATCACGGCGTCACGAGTATTCATCCGACGACGTGATTGGCCGGCGGCGTTTCACCCTCTTTTGCCTTCTTTCTCCTTCGGCTACGAACCGTCTATTGCCGAGAAAATGTACCAAAGAATTAATCGCTCTACTTTTTACTGTACAGGGACCTAATCAACACCTTTATGTACGCAATAGGCTGAACACGAGTCCTAGCCGAACGTTGACTTAGCACTCGTGTTCATGCCGCTCCGGCCTTCAGCAGATGACGTAGAAAATCCAGAACTACGTCCCGGTTCTCTAGGAGGCATTGGCTTCCGCGCTTTAGAAACCATGCTGAAAAATGTGTACGTCAGCGAATAGTGTTTGCTGGACGCGGGTCAACCGGGGACCACCAACGGCAGCCGCTGACGTCATGGCGCCGACGTCTGCTCACCATTTCTGCCGGGAGAATGTTGGCGTGGCTGGCCACAATGGCGTTGGCTGGCGTGCCCACGGGGAGCATGAAGGCGTACGAGCAGGAGAGTGCCACAGGAACGATGATCATGAGCGGGTTCAGGTGGAGATCTGTCGCCTGGAGAGATACATGCGAGGCTCAAGCTTAGTTAGCAAAGGTGGAAGAAAACGTCCCCGAGAGGGCTTAATGTATCAAAACCATGCCGAGTGGTCGTACCAATTGGGCCATGATTGGTAGGAAGATGGTTGCGGTAGCTGAGTTGGACACGACTTCTGTGATGAATGCAACGATAACGGAAACTACGAAGATGATGCATTGCGGCGACATGAAGCTGAACGATGCAAGCTGGTGTCCCATCCACCGGGACAGTCCAGATACCTGCCAAGAAAACGGCACACTAAACACGAGCAGGTACACGTGATTAAACAAAAAATACGACGTAGGGTGGTAGCTAAATCTGACAAGTATTATCCAGACATGCGCACCTTTAGGGACGATCAATTACATAAACAAATTGAGCTTAATGAAATGAGCCTAAAGTAAGGCTTCTTTTCAAGTCAAACGATGAGCCTTTTCAAAAACAGCGACACTTGACACGAAAACCATAACCCTTCTCAGTCTGGGCAAAGAAACGATCGGATGAGCAGTAGGATAGAAAAAAAATGGTCTAGTTGGGTATAATGCAATTAAATGCAAGGGTGCAAGCGAGCTGGGCAAGAATGACGAAAATAATCCCTGGAGAAGGGGAACAAGAGGGACAAAGGACAAACACAAATCTCCAAACACAGCTAGGTGACTGGTGCGCGACCGAAAAAGCTGTGTTTGGAGATTTGTGCTTGTCACTTTGACATAGACCGAGCAAGAGATGCTCCGCATCTAAGACTTTCCATCCTTCAACGTGCTTGTAATCTTCTCGCAGAAAATGTTTTCCTGGGTCTGGGTTCCTGAGGCATTGTCCCCGTAATCCCAATGTTGTGCCGCAGCTATGACGATGCCCGAAGGCCCTGGATGCCCGATGCCACAAATAGAGTATTTATGCAAGTATTGGGAGGGAAGGTAGGACGTCACCACTTTATGGGAACACTTTACACGTGCTTTCCTCAGCATGGACATATATATCATAAAGTTGCACAGCTCCTTCGAAGGTTTAATCTCAAACACTTGTCAGTTTCTGTAAATTGCTGTCGCTTGTTTTGCAATAAAGCGGGACAAAATCTGGATGTGAGGGTACCATTCTAGGTCATGTTTTTAAATATCTTGGGAAGGAATAGCGGCAAAAAACTTGGACAATGGTAAAAAAAAATACACATGACGGGACGGCCCTTGAACTAACAAGTAACAAAAACGCACGTAGTACCGTGTTTGGCTTGTGTGTCTGGGGTGGTTTATAAGATCTTGTCCTGTTGCAATGTCTACGTTGAACAGACGGGTCGCTGTTTGAATCACAGGCTTAGAAAACATTCGTATCCATCAGGGCCACTGTTGGGGGTTGCTACCTCTACACTGCAGGGACTGAAAGTGCTAGCCTAATTTTAGTGAACTCTTTGTTTTGGATAAGCATACAGACACGGTGAGGCTTTTTTATCTCTGAACTTGGCGGGAGATGCGTCAACGAGCCGCCAGTGGCTTTATCTAAAAGAATTCGAGAACCTTCGATCAACTATGAAGAACATTACACTAGCAACTGATATCGCCTATCTTGACAAAAAAATATGCTGCTTGGTTGGTGCGTGTGTGGGTCTATTTTGTCTGATTAAGACACCTCTTGTTTTCTTGCTTCCTTTTTTGTGTATTAAAAAAACAGTTGTTTGTTCAGCGCCATCCTGTCGTGTGTGGTTCTTTACCTTTGTCCACGCTTTTTGCCGCTGTTCTTTCCCAGGATGCTCACTTATAATCGACTAGCCCAATATGTCGCATTATTCATGTTTTTAAACGCTGCGTTTACTCATTCGAACATTGTAAAGGGGTTGGTTCCTAGTTATTGGATGAAGCAAGTTGGACACAAGTTTAATATCTAAGAATATTTACGGCTACCGAGCCTTCTACATGTCACAACCTCTATTGAAAAATATTTTTACCGGAATGTCATTTCCAGTAAAAGTCTATTTTACTGGATTATGGGACTGTTTTCACTTCCAGTAAAGCCGTAGATTACCGGAATGTCGCCGGATTTTTTACTGGAATGTCACCGGTTGGCTTACAGGAATGTTACCGGCTTTTTACCCGAATGTCACCGGATTTCTACCGGAAGTTTATTTCCAGTAAAAATCTATTTTACTGGATTATGGGACTCTTTTCGCTTCCAGTAAAGCCACAATTTACCAGAAGATTACCATATAATAATATCTTTATTATCTTCGAAAAATACATGTGTGCGTGCTGGCCCACGAAAGCAAAGATGCTTGTATGTGAGACCAGGCAGCCAATAAAATACCGTGACACAGTGAACACTAGAGAAACAAAACAAACAAACAACAATAACGTAGGAATGTGGGCAACGAATACGCACTAAGTAATGATATAATCATTATTGCGCGAGCGTGAGGCACCATTCTCTTACATTCCGTTTTACCGCACGAAAGGATGATATGTTCAGCAAAGACTCTGGCAAACTGTTGAAGATTGGCCGGAATTCATAGTGTTTTTCTTTCTTTTTCGGAAGTCAACGGAAGCCATTTAGGAGGAAGCCTGTGAACCGTGGTTGGTGCATGTTTACCAGATGCTGGACGATTCGGTAACAATAAAGTGGTTAGTCCACAGAGACCTGAAGGTTCTATGTATCTATTTAACCGGGTCGATACCAGTGAAACAATTTGCACAGCTGTAGACAAAAGCAATCGGACCAAATAGGAACAAACGAGTTCTTTGTCGCAAAAGATATCTTTCAAGGTACTTACAATGCCGCTGGGTAAATTCCTAGACGTACGGTAATAAAACCGCGCAGGTGCACCACACGGACACACACACGTATGATCTCAGTAGCACGTTTAGCGAAAACCACGAACGCGCGAAACGAACATCCGCCGCCGTTGAGAAATCACGGGCACAGATCACGATGTCGTCCCTGATGTCGTCGCCGCGGGTGCAGCAGGTGTCAGTAGCACGCTTAGCGAAAACCACGAACGCGCGAAACGAACATCCGCCGCCGTTGAGAAATCCCGGGCACAATCACGATGTCGTCCCTGATGCCGCCGCCGCGGGTGCACCATGGCGTCAGTAGCACGCTTAGCGAAAACCACGAACGCGCGAAACGAACATCCGCCGACGTTGAGAAATCTTGGGCACAGTCTTTTTCGCTCGCTGGATGCTTCTGAAGCCGGACGGACAAAGAGGCGTAAGAAACAGGTCACTGAAAGATATTTTCTTTTCATCTGCACACCCAGCTGCTCTGGAAGATACAGGTCGCACACATGGAACGAGAATCCGAGACTGAGCGTTCGTTCCTGGCCGGCCGTTGCTCGTTGACGGACAAAGAAACCGGTTTTTCTTAAAAAAAAATAAAAAGAAGTCAGCAAAACGACTTTTCCGCATTTTCCCCACGACCCAATGCGAGGGAGAGAGGGTGCGTGGGACTCGTCCCGGAGCGAGGCACCACGGACGCCTAGTCCCCGGCTCTGCGCTCGGCTTCCCCCTCCCCTCGTTGTCGGCTTTGAGTGAAGTTCGGCAAACAGGAAAGCGAGTCACCCGTTTCGGTAAGATTAAAACTGGGTCGCCTGGGAATTGAAAGTGGCTGGCGGTGACGTTCCCAGCGAAATCTGGAAACCCGATGCCGATGAAATGTACAGCCAAAATCTGTTTGCCAGGCAAATAATCTCGCACAGACTGCCAGGTAAACTGGTTTCGGAATGAAAACGGGTGAAAGTGCCCACCTTTTTGGATCGTCAAAACAGTTCGCTGCACGCGCTTTTTGAGGGCTGCAACGTCGTTCCGAGCTAAAACTCGCACTCACGAGAATGCCGCCCGAGCGGTCTCGTGCCTGCTCTGCCCCGACTTTTGCCTGTCGCAAATAGCGGTTGTCGGTGATCGCTGCTCACCTTTTGGATCGTCAAAACTGTTCGCTGCACGCACTTGCAGGATCGAAACGTCGTCCTTGAGCTCAAACACGCACTCACGAGAATGCTACTGCATTGGCGGCCACCATTACAAACTCAGCTAGTCCCCCTGCTCGTCTTGGCTTCCTTCGCCTTTGCCGTTCTCCTTTCGTCGGCTGACCAGTGAAGTTTGGCGTCTGGCAAACGAGAGTGGCTTCCGGTAGGATTCCAGCGACAGGGTAGTCGAAAATGGTTCTGGCAAAACTTTCAGCAAAAGCTCTTCCAGTAATATTTCCGCCACAGACTGGTAAACGACGCTGGTTTCTGGTGAAATTGAGTGGAAATTAACCCGTTTCCACTGAATGTCACGGGAAGTTTTTGCCGGATTTTAACCGAGAGTGACTCCGGTAAAACGTACACGGAATCTGGTAAGTGAAAGTGGCGGCCCGGTAATATTTCCACAAAAAATGGGTAAACTACGCTGGTTTCCGGTGAAAATGAGTGGAAATTAACCCGTTTCCGCCGAATGTGCACTGGACGTTTTGCCCGGATTTTCCAATAGGGAAAGGCATGAAATCGATTAATGGTAGAATCCCTTCCCAACGAAGAAGTATTGGATTGTTGTCTCTCTTTACGCAAGAAAGAAGTTAACAGTAATGCCAAATGTCAGTGCTTATGTTCCGTCAAATAGTTTCGTAATTAAGGCAGTTTTATTTTTTTTCTTAGTCGGCGTATTATTTCCTAAATTTCTCAATATAAAGTTTAAAAATTTAGAAAGATATCACTTTTTTATTTTCATTACTGCTAGGGGTGACCCTGTTCGTTCATGTTTCCCTAAAATAAAGAAAACAAAGCTGCTAGTTTTTTTAAATATATTTTTTATTATACAATGCAAGCACAATGTATCTGTATTATACAATGCAAGCACAATGCATCTGTATTATATAATGCAAGCACAATGTATAGTATACGTAAATTGAACGAAGTACATAGA